>JAXLNO010003109.1:248413-283391 GCA_038087875.1 Malacoraja senta
GCACATTTAAAAACAACTCGTTGACCAAAGTGCTTTACATCAGTGCAGGTACTACCGTTCTACATACAGTGGTACATAGATCTAACAATACAGAGACTGGTGAATCTCTGGAACTCTGCCACAGAGGGTAGTTGAGGCCAGTTCATTGGCTATATTTAAGAGGGAGTTAGATGTGGCTAAAGGGGTCAGGGGGTATGGAGAGAAGGCAGGTACAGGATACTGAGTTGGATGATCAGCCATGATCATATTGAATGGCGGTGCAGGCTCTAAGGGCCGAATGGCCTACTCCTGCACCTATTTTCTATGTTTCTATGTACATACATACATACATACAGCGCTCCCTCAGAGGACTTCAAGAAACGCTTGTGAGTAGAAATAAGTTTTTAGTCTAGACTTAAAAGAGTAGATGGAGGGGGCAGTTCTGCTGAGAAGAGGGATGCTGTTCCACAGTCTAGGTGCTGCAACCGCAAAAGCGTGGTGGCCTCTGAGCTTATACCTGGACCGCGGGATGGTGAGTAACCCCAAGTCGGCTGACCTGAGGGACCTGGAGGTAGAATGGTGGGGGATTAGCAGATTTTTGATGTAGGTGGGGACAAGTCCACTAAGGGCTTTGTACGCATAAAGGAGGGGCTTGAAATTGATTCTGAACCACACTGGGAGCCAGTGGAGAGAGGCCAGAATCGGAGTGATCAAGACAGCACGAAAAACTGCAGAGGGTTGTGGACGCAGCGCTGACCGCCACGCTTCCATTGACTCCATCTACACTTCACGCTGCCTCGGCAACATCACCAGTGTAATCAAGGACTAGGTAGACAAAAGTGCTGGAGAAACTCAGTGGGTGCAGCAGCATCTATGGAGCGAAGGAAATAGGCAACGTTTCGGGCCGTAACCCTTCTTCAGACTGATTAGGACAGTTTCTCCTCAGCTGTTATCAGTTGTCTACCTCGATTTTCCAGCATCTGCAGTTCCTTCTTAATCAAGGACTAGTCTCACCCCGGTCACTCCCCCTTCTCCCTCTCCCATTAGTACAGAACTGTGAAGACACACACACCTCCAGATTCAGGGTAGACTGGAGTAACTCAGCGGGTGAGGCAGCATCTCTGGAGAGAAGGAATGGGCGACGTTTCGGGTCAAGACCCTTCTTCAGACTGATTAGGACAGTTTCTCCTCAACTGTTATCAGCCAACTGAACCATCCCACCACCAACTAAAGAGCGGTCCTGACCTATCTTTGGAGACCCTTGGACTATCTTTAATCGAACGTTACTGAACCTTATCTTGCACTAAACATTATTCTCTTTCTCCTGCATCTGTACACTGGATGACTTGACTGTGACCATGTATATAATCTTTCTGTTTACGATAGACACAAACTGCTGGATTAACTGTGGGTCAAGCAGCGTCGACGGAGATAAAGGAGAAGTGACATTTTGGGTTGGGACTCTTCTTCAGACTGAAGGGTCATGACCCGAAACTTCATCTGTCCGGTTTCATTTTATGTCCATCTTTGGTATGAACCATCCATCATCTGCAGTTCTTTGTTTCACATTGCCTTATCTCTGTGTGGAGAGCGCACATACAAAAAGGCTTTTCACTCTGCCTCCTTACCCGTGACAACAATCAACTAAACTGGGACATGGAGCAGTCAAGACCCGGGATGGCGGGACTGTCGTATGCTGAGAGAATGAAGCAGCTGGGCTTGTACACTCTGGAGTTTAGAAGGATGAGGGGGATCTTATTGAAACATATAAGATTGTTAAGGGTTTGGACACGCTGGAGGCAGGAAACATGTTCCCGATGTTGGGGAGTCCAGAACAAGGGAACACAGTTTAAGAATAAGGGGTAAGCAATTTAGAACGGAGACGAGGAACGCTTTTTCTCACAGAGAGTTGTGAGTCTGTGAATTCTCTGCCTCAGAGGGCGGTGGAGGCAGGTTCTCTGGATGCTTTCAAGAGAGAGCTAGATAGGGCTCTTAAAGATAGCGGAGTCAGGGGATATGGGGAAAAGGCAGGAACGGGGTACTGATTGGGGATGATCAGCCATGATCACATTGAATGGCGGTGCTGGCTCGAAGGGCCGAATGGCCTACTCCTGCACCTATTGTCTATTGTCTATTGCCCCTTCTTCAGACTGAGAGTCAGGCGAGATCATCGTCCCCTTACCCTTCCATTCCTCAGTGTCTCCCTCTCCCCTGACTCTCAGTCTGAAGAAGGGTCTCGACTCGAAACGTCACCCATTCCTTCTCTCCAGAAATGCTGCGTGTCCAGGTGTGTTACTCCAGAATCTTCGGTGTAAACCAGCATCTGCAGTTCCTTCCTACACATGGAGCAGTTGAATGGAAAATCCCGCTGCCTAACTCTCTGTAATTCTCTGTAATTATAAACTGGGTCTATTTTTATGGACGCCATTTGTGCTTCTGGGAAATGATCGCTTGAAGCAACACCAAGAGCAAATATTCTAAAGTTCAATCAAATCAAATCATTCCGTCCGCTTCTCCACCTTATTTGGCAAGTCGTTATCTTGCCGCACCTCAAAACGCCGCACTGCGCTGTCTCTGACATTACATGTCAGTGTTTGCTCAATCGCCCAACTTTACACGCTGGCTCAATTGGGGAAGGAAGCTTGCAGGAACGTGTTTTTTTTGACTGCTGAATGAAATAGGATATGTGCTCTGACTGGTGGTTGTGTGGCAACCCAGAGAAAGGGACATTTTTAGTCCCATTCCAGCTAACATTATACTTGTGTTTACCCGGGCTTTTAATATGAGGGTTGGGATTAGAAGAGGAAAGGAAATGCCTGCGTGGGTTTTCTTTGTTTCCTCCTCGCCAGAGCAGAAAATAAAAAGAACCTGCGTGCCTCATTTGTAAAGAACTCGATAGATTAGACTGTGGACACAAAGCGCTGGAGTCACTCGGCTGGTCAGGCAGCATCTCCAGGTAACATGACCTTTAGGGTCGAGACCCTTCTTCAGACTGATTGGGGGGGGGAGAAGATAGCTGGAAGAGGGGAGAGCAGGACAAAACGTGACAGGTGATAGGTAGACACAAGCGAGGGGTGGGGGGGGGGGGGTGGCGAGATTTTTGGTCAGGCAAATGGTTCAAACAAGAGCCACAGATAAAAACATAGGTGTGCGACTGGATTGAAGAGTTGTATATTGTAAAGCCAGACAAAGGAAAGGAGTGGTGGGCAAAGATCCTATAGCGAGCAAGATAGCCCACTAGACGAAAAAGACGCTAGTACGGTCATAGGCAGATTCATGGGTAATTTTCGGCCCCATTTTCCGTAACCGGCTTCCGTCTCCGCACCAAAGATCCCATAGCGGAGCAAAGATAACTAGCGCGGAGACGGAAGCCGGTTTCGGAAACATCCTCGTAAAATAAAAGTTCTTTGGTAAAAATCTTCTCATTTTCAGAATTATAATTTATTAACACAAACTGTTCCCCGCAAGGTTGATTACACTGCGGGTCGGGTCGGTTACTGAAATGGATTTTTAAAAAGGCCCACGTTCTGCTCCGTTGCGTACTACACGTCAGCCCATTGCATTTAGCAGGAGTGGTCTATCTTGCTCCGCTATAGGATCTTTGGTGGTGGGTGGGTAGAGGGGGGGGGGGGGCGAATGGGGGTGGGGGGGATAGTAGAGATTAGTTACAAAATTGATTGAAAGATACAGCATGGAAACAGGCCCTTTGGCCTACCAAAAGATAGACACAAAATGCTGGAATATCTCAGCGGGACAGACAGCATCTCTGGAGAGAAGGAATGGGTGACGTTTCTGGGTCGAGACCCTTCTTCAGACTTTCTGGTCTAGACCCGAAGGTCACCCATTCCTTCTCTCCAGAGAAGGAATTTGAGTATAGGAGCAGGGAGGTTCTACTGCAGTTGTACAGGGTCTTGGTGAGACCACACCTGGAGTATTGCGTACAGTTTTGGTCTCCAAATCTGAGGTAAGACATTCTTGCCATAGAAGGAGTACAGAGAAGGTTCACCAGATTGATTCCTGGGATGTCAGGGCTTTCATATGAAGAAAGACTGGATAGACTCGGCTTGTACTCGCTGGAATTTAGAAGATTGAGGGGGGATCTTATAGAAACTTACAAAATTCTTAAGGGGTTAGACAGGCGAGATGCAGGAAGATTGTTCCCAATGTTGGGGAAGTCCAGGACAAGGGGTCACAGTTTAAGGATTAAGGGGAAATCCTTTAGGACCGAGATGAGAAAAACATTTTTCACACAGAGAGTGGTGAATCTCTGGAACTCTCTGCCACAGAAGGTAGTTGAGGCCAGTTCATTGGCTATATTTAAGAGGAGTTAGATGTGGCCCTTGTGGCTAAAGGGTTCAGGAGATATGGAGAGAAGGCAGGTACAGGATACTGAGTTGGATGATCAGCCATGATCATATTGAATGGCGGTGCAGGCTCGAAGGGCCGAATGGCCTACTCCTGCACCTATTTTCTATGTTTCTATCTTCGATTCAAACCAGCATCTGCAGTTCTTTCCTACACACCTTTGGCCTACCGAGTCCATGCCTACCACCGATCTCCTGTTCAAACTAGTTCTATGTTATTCCACTTTTGCATTCACTCCCTACACACCAGGGGCAATATACAGAGGGCCCATTAACCTACACACTCCACATATCCCTGGGAGGAAACCGGAGCACCCGGAGGATACACATGAGGTCACAGATAGGTAGACAAAAGTGCTGGAAAAACTCAGCGGGTGCAGCAGCATCTATGGAGCGAAGGAAATAGGCAACGTTTCGGGCCGAAACCCTTCTGGAAACCCTTCTTCAGAACCCTCCAGCACTTTTGTCCCATAGATGCTGCTGCACCCGCTGAGTTTCTCCAGCACTTTTGTCTACCTTCGATTTTCCAGCATCTGCAGTTCCTTCTTAAACACCATGAGGTCACAGATAGAACGTGTAAACTCCACACGAACAGAGTGCACCCGAGGTCAGGATCGAACCTCGGGTCTCTGGCACCGTGAGGTAGCGGCTCTACCAGCTGTGCCACTGCAGATGCTGTAATCCTGAGCAAAACACACAAGAGTGCCGGAGTAACTCAGCAGGTCAGGCAGCATCCGTGGAGGGAATGGACAGCGGATGTTTCGTCTCGGGACCCTTCTTCAATCAGTCTGAACACTTTGTGCTTCGCTTTAGTTGTTACTTCACACAAGCTCTTCGAGGGCAAGAGGGAGAACAACTCTGAAAATCGAGGGACAAAATGCTGATGCTGGAAATCCGAAATAAAAACAGAGAAATGCTGGAGAAACTCAGCATGTGTGGAAGGAAAAGCAGAGCACATTTCAAATTCAATACCCTTCATCAGAACAGCCCCCTGCTCTGCAATAGTTCTGTATGGTATTTCCCAACTCAATCCAAAAATTGAGTTGGGAAATTTTTGGCACAGAAATGAAGGACTTTCTAAACCCGATTGATTAAATATCACATAACAGCTTGTTAATGCAATCAATGACAAAGAGGCATTGTGTGCAAACTGCACTACCGAAGAGGAAGCATGGTGTCGGTGAGCAGTTGTTTTTCACAATGTACGGAAGTGTATACAGGATATTCCCCAGAGCAATTGGTGGCATCACTGCTCTTTATGTTCCTGATATTTATGGTTACAGTGACGCAGCTGGTAAGGTCATACAGAATTAGGCCATTCGGCCCATCAAGTCTACTCCGCCATTCAATCATGGCTGATCTAGCTCTCCCTCCTAACCCCATTCTCCTGCCTTCTCCCCATAACCCCTGACACCCGTACTAATCAAGAATCTATCCATCTCCGCCTTAAAAATACCCATTGGCGGTCTCCACAGCCTTCTGTGGCAAAGAATTCCACAGATTCACTACCCTCTGACTAAAGAAATGCCACCTCATCTCCTTCCTAAAGGAATGTGCTTTAATTCCGAGCCTATGACCTCTAGTCCTAGACTCTCCCACTAGTGGAAACATCCTCTTCACATCCACTAACTTGCCTTTCACTATTCGGCAAGTTTCAATGAGGTCCCCCCCTCATCCTTATGTGACTTGCGTGGGTTTTCTCCGGGATCTCCGGTTTCCTCCCACACTCCAAAGACGTGCAAGTTTATAGGTGAATTTTAGCCAGAGGATGGTGAATCTATAGAATTTATTGCCGCAGAATGTTGTGGAGAAGTCGATGGATATTTTAAAGCAGAGATTGACAGATTCTTGATTAGTATGGGTGTCGGGTAACGGGAGAAGCTGGAGAGAGAGAGATAGACCAGTCACGATTAAATGGCGGAGTAGACTTGATGGGCCGAATGATCTAATTCTGCTCGTATCACTAGTGAACTTATGAAAATGGTAAGTCATAGAGTGATACAGCATGCAAACAGGCCCTTCGGCCCAACTTGCCCACACCAGCCAACATTCCCTATCTACACGTCTCACCTGCCTGTGCTTGGTCCATATCTCTCCAAACATGTCCTATCCATGTACCGGTCTTAACAGTTTCTTAAACGCTGGGATAGTCACAGCCTCAACTACCTCCTCTGGCAGCTTGTTCCATACACCCACCACCCTTTGTCTGGAAAAAGTTGACCCTCAGATTCCTATTCCAGATTTCCTCCTTCACCTTATAAAGTCAGCATGGAGTCAATGGGCCAAAGGGCCTGTTTCCATGCTCTATGACCATTCTATCCAACTGCTGTGTGCAAACAGGTGAAGGATGATGCCATGTCTACCAACGACCCTCACAGATGCGCCGCAGAACGCATTTTATCTCGTAGAAGGTAGACAAAAAAGCTGGAGTAACTCAGCGGGTGAGGCAGCATCTATGGAGCAAAGGAATAGGTGACGTTTCGGGTCGAGACCCTTCGACCCGAAACGTTAAATCTGTGTTTATTGCGTGTTTTGTTATTTTATTCTATGTTATGACTGCAAGGCACAAAATTTCATTCAGACTGAAAAGTCTGAAGGACAATAAAGGATACTTTACTTTAGATGCTGCCTGACCCGCTGAGTTTCTCCAGCATTTTTGTCAACCTACAATCACTCCAGTGATACTTGAGCACAATCATCATTATGTGCATAGTCTGAAGAAGGGTTCCAACCAGAAACGTCGCCAATCCATTTTATCCAGAGATAGAATTTAGAAGATTGAGGGGGGATCTTATAGAAAGTTACAAAATTCTTAAGGGGTTGGACAGGCTAGATGCAAGAAGATTGTTCCCGATGTTGGGGAAGTCCAGAACAAGGGGTCACAGTTTAAGGATAAAGGGGAAATCTTTTAGGATTGAGATGAGAAAAACATTTTTTACACAGAGAGTGGTGAATCTCTGGAATTCTCTGCCACAAAATGTAGTTGAGGCCAGTTCATTGGCTATATTTAAGAGGGAGTTAGATGTGGCCCTTGTGGCTAAAGGGATCAAGGGGTATGGAGAGAAGGCAGGTACAGGATACTGAGTTGGATGATCAGCCATGATCATATTGAATGGCGGTGCAGGCTCGAAGGGCCGAATAGATACATAGAAAATAGGTGCAGGAGTAGGCCATTCGGCCCTTCGACCCTGCCTCACCCGCTGAGTTCAATATGATCATGGCTGATCATCCAACTCAGTATCCCGAACCTGCCTTCTCTCCATACCCCATGATCCCTTTACCCACAAGGGCCACATCTAACTCCCTCTTAAATATAGCCAATGAACTGGCCTCAACTACCCTCTGTAGCAGAGTTCCAGAGATTCACCACTCTCTGTGTGAAAACGTTTTTCCTCATCTCGGTCTTAAAGGATTTCCCCCTTATCCTTAAGCTGTGACCCCTTGTCCTGGACTTCCCCAACATCGGGAACAATCTTCCTGCATCTAGCCTGTCCAACCCCATAAGAATTTTCTACGTTTCTATAAGATCCCCTCTCAATCTCCTAAATTCTAGCGAGTATAAGCCGAGTCTATCCAGTCTTTCTTCATATGAAATGGCCTACTCCTGCACCTATTTCCTATGTTTCTACGGCGCCTGACCCGCTGAGTTACTCCAGCATTTTGTGTCTTATCTTTGGTATAAACCAGCACCTGCAGTTTATTTTTAATTACATTCTAGTCAAGTGCATGTGAATAGTAGATTTTTCTGAGACAGTAGGCAAGAGTCACCATGTTTGTGGGGCAAATCTCTGGCATGAAAGCATTCTATGAGAGATTTAAGGGGGGGTGCATATATAAAGGGGGGGGTGCATCAGTCACCACCTGGTTTGGCCCCTTGCAAAAGCGCGCCAAAAATGGCATGGGCCCTGCGGCGGCCATTTTAAACTGGCCCCCCTGACAGACTTTTCAAGAGGGAAGCAAGCATGCAGTTTTAAGCTCTTTGCGGTCTCGGATCTTTGTGCTTGCGAATGAAATGGAATAAAATATATATATATATATATTTAAACATTGGCGGGAGGGGTGTGCGGTAACCCATCGTGCAACGCGGCGGGGTATAAGAGGCGCCGGCGGCGGGACGTCGGCCATTTTGTTTCACACAGTCCAGGTGAGTAGTGGCGGCTGCAGGGCAGGAGGAGGAGGAGAGGGGAGGGGGGGAGAAGGACAATCCGCTGCCATCCTCTCTCCCCCGCCTCCCCTCTCCCCCATCCAACACCTAAACATGTCGTGCCGCCTTCCAGCTTTCACCCCATGTGATTATTTTGTCCCCACGTTTCACGATGCGGGCCCTTTTTCCTCTCTATGATGAACTCTTATCACAGACCTGTAATGAGCTCAACGTGATTAAGACATACAAAGTTCTGAGACGAGAGTTAAACGCCTGTTAGAGTTAAAAGAGAGGGGTTGTGCTCAGGGGGGGGGGTTGACGGTTTTCTGTTTTGTTCTGCTCTTGTTTTGCATCCCCTTTAAAATACAAGTGATGTTTGATAATGGTCAATGATTCAATCTCTGCAACTTGTGGCGAGAGTGTTCCAGTTCTCTTGTCTACTTTGGGTTGCACGTTTCTTAAATGTCTTGCCCCCTCCAAATCTTTTCCATCCACATACCTGTCTAAATGTTTCTCAACTTTCATAAATGTGCAGCTGCAAATTAATATAAGGAGACACAACTGGACATAAATTTTAAATCACGAGCACTTTTGCCTGATCCTGCAACATTCCATGGTATCAAAAGTATTTATTGAACCAGGAACCACATGTGCTGGTTGGCAGAGTGATTAATAGTAGATTAATCTGACTTTTTCCCCTAATTGCATGTGATTTAGTTACTGCAGGTTTTCATTCCTGCCTGTATTGTGATTTGGCTGTTGCTTAAAAGTTTTACTTGGGAGGAGTTTTGTAACAATGAATTACTTTCTTTTCAGTTACAGATGCAGCTAGTGTGCATTTTAAAGGAGGTAAGATCACTTGTATCTAGAAACGAGGAACTGCAAATGCTGGTTGACCAAAAAAAAAGAGACAAAGTGCTGGAGTAGCTCTGGGGGTTCAGGTGGCATCTCTCGGAAACATGGATCGGTGAAGTTTTAGGTCAAAACATCACCTATCCATATTCTCTAGAAATGCTGCCTGACCCACTGAGTTACTCTTGATTAGCACGGGTGTCAGGAGTTATGGGATAAGATAGATCCACCATGATTCAATGGTGGAGTAGACTTGATGGGCCGAATGGCCTAATTCTGCTCCTTGCACTTATGAGAACTCTAGCACTTTGTGTTTTTGCTTGTTATACGGACTCGCCTGTGTTTAAGCATTCTTCCCTAAAACATAGAACCATAAAGCTTTTAAATCATCCCCATTTGGTCAATCAATTGAGGCAAGACCCACAGATTTGCATTTCTTAAAATACGCATCCAAGTGTATAGTCAATATTTCTGTCTCTGCAACTTGGGCTAAAGTGTTCCAGTTATCTTATCTGTCTACTCATGGGATGCACATTTCTTAAGTTGTCTTTTTTGTAATTCTTCAGATCATTTTGCTGTAAGTGGCAGTGTGTGATTTAAATTTAACAGACCTTGGGAGGGGGGGGGGGGGTCAATGGTACTTTATTGACATGTACTGAGATACAATGAAATTCCTTCTTTGTATACAGTTCAGTGAAGATATTATACTCGAGCACAATCATCGTTTTGGGCATAGTCTGAAGAACCCAAAACTTCGCCAATCCATTTATGGTGCCTGACCCGCTGAGTTACTCCAGCATTTTGTGTCTTATCTTTTGTATAAACCAGCATCTGCAGTTCATTTTTAATTACCTTCTAGTTAAGTGCAAGTGTGTGTGAATAGTAGATTTTTCCTGAGACAGTGTACAAGAGTCTGGGGCGATCTTTAATGATTCAAGTCTATAAGGTTGTTAAAAATGTGGGATCTTAACTTGTCCGTAAAGGCCTGTTGTCCTGGTGGTGTTACCAGGTCGGCCTGGCCAAGTGCAGTTGTCTGTGTCCTGTCCGATCAAGTGCAGTTGGCCTTGTCTGCCCGATCCTTACCCTGTGAGGCATTCAGTTCTATTGAGCTCAGGGCTCCCCCAAGGGGCGAGTGTACAGATCACTAAACAAGGGAGGAGCAAAATGGTGTTGGCATCAGTCATGATGTGTGCTACTTGTCCATTGTGCTGGCTTCCCATCATTTTCTTCACAGCCCTGCAATTTACTTTAACCTTTCACTCGTGCTCACTGAAAAGTTAAAGCTGCAGTGGAAAGAAACATTTATCCTGCCTTCTGATCTTGTTGGGTTGGCATAATTGTTAAACATTGCCCGTCCCGCTGGTTCTTAAACATTAACTAAAGTTGTATAGGACAGGCGTATAGGCCACATTTAGAGTATGTCTTCAGTTTTGATCACCATGAAAGATATCAAGCTACAAAGGGGGCAGAGACGATTCTCGAGGGTGTTGCATGGAATCGAGGGTCTGAGCTACATGGAGAGGTTGAGCAGGCGTGGACTTTATTCCTTGGAGCACAGGAGGATAAGGGGTGATCTTATAGAGGGGTACAAGATCATGGGAGGAATAGATCAGGTGAATGCATAGTCTTTTACCCAGAGTAGAATGGAGGACCACAGGAGGGGGGGGAGATTTAATAGGAAACTGAGGGCTGACTTTTTTTTACACAAAGGGTGATTGGTATATGAAACGGCCTGCTGGAGGAGGTAGTTGAGGCAGATACTAACATAATGTTTAAGAGACATTTGGACAGGTACATCAATAGGAAATCATTAGAGGAATATGGGCCAAGTGCCGGCAGGTGGGACTAGTGTAGATGGGGCACGTTGGGGAGAATGCAGGAACGGGGTACTGATTGAGGATGATCAGCCACGATCACATTGAATGGTGGTGCTGGCTCGAAGGGCTGAATGGCCTACTCCTGCACCTTTTGTCAATAGACTCATAATTGTCCCACTGATACATAAACATTGTTTGTTCTACTCTGGTGGCTACAGTATAAAACAGTGGGAAAGAGGGCAATATTTTCACATGACCAGTGCTACAATGATGCTTTGCATGAATTCTCTCTTTCTACATCAACATTGTAGATATTTTCTAACTGAGTAGCACTGAGCTGCGGTCAAATTATGTTTTAACAATTAAAAGCAAAGTAGGTCATGCTATTTCTGCCAGTTGTGTTAAATATTCTTATTTTTACAGGTTCCTCTCCGCCATTCTTTGTTGCTGCAGCAGGTGAGTGTCATTGTACTTGACTAACAGCAGTCTGTAGCAATACATTCCACAGGTTCACTACCCTTTGGCTAAATAAATTCCTCCTCATCCCCACTCTAAAGGTGCGTCCTCTTAATCTGAGACCCTGTTCTCTGGTTCTAGACTCTCCCACTACTGGAAGCATCCTCTCTGCATTCATGTTATGTAGGTCTTTCATTATTCAGTGCGATCCAACCCTCATCCATCTAAGCTCTATTGAGTACAGGTTAGAGCCATTAAACGCCCCTCTTACGTTAACCCAATCGTTCCTGGATCAATCTCCTAAACCTCTGGGTCCTCTCCAGCGCCTGGGTGTCCTTCCTTCAGGCCTGTTAGCAGCAGCACGGTGGTGCAGCGGTAGAATTACAGCGCCAGAGACCCGTGTTTGATTCCGACTACCACAGCTCTCTGTACCAGGTTTGCACGTTCTCCCCGTGACTGCGTGGGTTTTCTCCATGTGCACCACTTTCCTCCCACATTCCAAAGACATGCATATTTGTACGTTAATTAGCTTCTGTGAATTGCCCCAAATGTGGAAAGGAGTGGATGAGAAAGTGGGATAACAGAACTATTGTGAACGGGTGATGTGGAATAGGCGGACTGAAGGTTCTGTTTCCACGCTGTACCCCTAATCTAAAGTCTCTGGTTTCATCTAGTCTTAACAGTAACAGGCTTTAAACTTTAGGGATACTGTGTGGAAACAGGCCCATTGGCCCATCGAGCTCATGCTGACCCCCTATCCTACATCCTGGGAACAATTTACATTTTTATAGAAGCAAATAAGCTACAAACCTGTACGCCTTTGGAGTGGGAGGAAAATGGAGAAAACTCTCTAGGGGAGATTGTACACACTCCGTACAGATAACACCCATAGTCGGGACTGGACCTACTGTAAGGCAGTGACTACCACCATCACCAACTCCAGTGGTTTTCTTGTTGCTGTTCAAATGATGACAAATATAGACAAGCATAAGTCTGAGTAGAGTTGATGTATAACTTGTGCTGAGAACAGCAATAGGCTCGCAGGCTTTGCAATTTTGGGGAGGAATTTTGACCGACTAGTGACGGCGACCCTTCCATTTCTCTCCTTACAGGATTGGTGCCCAGATGTGTCCTGTGCTGGAGTGCTCCCTCCTCTTCAGGTAGGAATGCTGGGGCAAGGAGAAAGGAATCTATGCTTGGAGTCAAGAGTGGGACAGGCAGGAAGGTTTCCTCCCACACCCCAAAGGCGTTTGGGTTAATTGGCCTCTGTTGCATGGCATCTACCGTGAGGGAGAGGGTGAGAAAGTGGGGTGACTAGTTCGAACGAATGTCGGTGGACTTGGTGGGTCGAAGGGCCTGTTTCCATGCTGCATCTCTAAAAGTAAAAGGTGGTAAAATCGTGTGTGATACACATGCTTGGGCACTGAGATCAAGGAAATGGTGTTGGGTCTTATGACAGATTAAAATGAAAATGTCCCCAGTGCCTGATGAGATCTGTCTGTCCCTGGTTATTGAGAGAGGCAAGAGGGGAGATTGTGGGTCTTTAATAAAATTCTTGGTATCCTCTAGTCACAGACAAGGTACCTGAGGAGGTAGATAAAAATGCTGGAGAAACTCAGCGGGTGAGGCAGCATCTATGGAGCGAATAGATGCTGCCTCACCTAAGTTTCTCCAGCAATTTTATCTACCTTCAATTTTTCCAGCATCTGCAGTTCCTTCTTAAACAGGTCCTTAAGGAGGGTAGCCAATGTTGTGCCTTTATTTAAGAAGGGTGATTGGGAGAATCTAGAAAACAATTGGCCGGTGAGTCTCATATCAGTGGCAGGGAAGTTATTGGCTTGTTCACAATGGACTCTTAAATTTAGTTTAGAGAAACGGTGTGGAATTGGGCCCCATCAGCCCAGTGATTCAGTGCTGACCATTAATCACCCATTCACATTAGCTTATTTTAGAAATACAGTGTGGGAGCAGGCCCCTCGACCCACCGAGTCCACATCGACCATTGATCACTCGGTTCACAATCATCCCATATTTACATCCTACGCAGTTGGGGCAATAAGTGAGACCGTTCAAGAACCTCTGATCTCAAAATGCCCCTGATATATTGACGGCCGTGTTAAGTGTGGGCTGGGGTACTGAACTACGAAACAACATTTATCGCTCCAAATGACAATCTTGTTCGTGTGGCAGCTAGTGCTGATCAAAGTATTCTGATGGTGCAGCTGGGTAAGGCATGTTGCAGTATCTCACGGTACTAAATTTGTCCCATCTTTGTAGGATGTCTGGAAACAGACTTGGGAGTGATGCCTTTTGAAACACCGGTGAGTGACCACTCAGTATATTGTCCATCTCTTCAAAATCTGTCTGTGTTAACACTTTCTTTATTATTTTTTTGAGGGGGGGGGGTCTTGATCACCCCAGTGCATTTGAATTATTTTGGATGATGTACATAGAACAACATGGGAACAGGTAAGACACAAAATGCTGGAGTAACTCAGCGGGTGAGGCAGCATCTCTGGAGAGAAGGAATGGGTGACGTTTCGGGTCGAGACCCTTCTTCAGACTGAGGTCGGGAGGGGGGCGGGACAAAGATAGAATGTAGTCGGAGACAGTAAGACTACTGGGAGAACTGGGAAGGGGATGGAGAGAGAGGGAAAGCAAGGGCTATCTGAAGTTAGAGAAGTCAAATGTTCATACCGCTGGGGTGTAGCACTTCAACTCCCTTCCCTTTCTCAATCTAACCTTTCTGTCCTGGGCCTCTTCCATTGTCCCCCACAGAGTGAGGCCCAGCGCAAATTGGAGGAACAGCACCTCGTATTTCGCTTGGGTAGTTTACACCCCAGCGGTATGAACATTGACTTCTCTAACTTCAGATAACCCTTGCTTTCTCCTTCCTTCCCCTTCTCGTTCCCAGTTCTCCCACTAGTCTTACTGTCTCTGACTACATTCTATCTTTGTCCTGCCCCCTCCCCTGACATCAGTCTGAAGAAGGGTCTCAACCTGAAACGTCGCCCATTCCTTCTCTCCAGAGGTGCTGCCTCGCCCGCTGAGTTACTCCAGCATTTTGTGTCTACCTTCGATTTAAACCAGCATCTGCAGTCCTTTCTTAAACATAGGAACAGGCACTTGGGTCCGGAATGTATAGTTTAGAGATCCAACGTGGAAACATGCCCTTCGGCCCAGCAATCACCCATTCACACTGGTTCTAAACTGCACACTAGAGACAATTTACAGAAGCAAATTGGCCCACAAACCTGCATGTTTTTTGTGGCTTGGTTTGGTTTAGAGAGACGGCGTGGAAACAGGCCCTTCGGCCCCTGGAGTCCTTACGCCAGCACTATCCTACACCCTAGAGACTACAATTTTGCCAAAGCTAATTAACCCACAAGCCTGGGTAGACGAAAGTGCTGGAGAAACTTAGCGGGTGCAGCAGCATCTATGGAGCGAAGGAGAGAGGCAACGTTTCGGGCTGCTGCACCCGCTGAGTTTCTCCAGCACTTTTGTCTACCTTAGAAAGGTGACGTGACTCAACTCTCAGGACGTTTGAAGTCGGTAGCTGTTGCGTTGGGAGAGTGGCGAGGTGGTACGTTGAGGGAGTTTCCTGCAACTGGGGTCACGGCGCAGTTCTCAAATGCAACGCTGCTCCTTTTGAAGCACTGGAGTCGAGTGATGATCACCCATAGCTCACTTTGACCCCGTGTGAAAAGACGGAACGCTCTGAATGACTCTGGGCTTAGCCCTCAGGTTTTGCAGGGCTCTCGATGATCCAGGCTGCTAATAATCTCTTTGTTTTTCTTTTTGGAGGGTGCCGACAAGCCTGGAAACTGCAGTGGCAGCCCATTGACCTGGTGAGTGGCAAGTTTGCTGATTCCTCTCCACAGCTGCCTTTGCCATAAGTCACTGGAATTAGCTCATTCTGCCCACCGATCATGGCTGATCCCCAGAGCTATCGCTGCTCTGAACCGGCCCTGCTGAGTGGCCCCCACCCCACCCCAATGAACTGTATTCACGCACAGCGACCCGGCACAGACATATTTGCACTTTAAACTTTTACTGTTTTTTTAAATATAAATAAATCATGTTTCTCGGGGTATCTAAATTTTATTAGTTTAAGTTATGACTATCAGATGGAAGCTGCATACCCAAATCTCGTTGCACCTATGTGTAATGACAATAAAAGATATTATTATCTACTTTTCCCTCTCAACTCCGTTCTCTTTCCATCTCCCCGCAACCTTTGACATCTTTACTAAGACATAAAAAAACAACTTTTTCCCACGAGTACTAGCTCTATTCAATAACCAAAAATCTGTAGCCTCCTTTTGCTCTGGTATTTTATTTAATTCACATGTTTAATCAATAATGTTTTATTATTAAATTTAATGTTTTAGACAATAGACAATAAGTGCAGGAGTAGGCCATTTGGCCCTTCGAGCCAACACCGACCGCCATTCAATGTGATCATGGCTGATCATCCCCAATCTGTACCCCGTTCCTGCCTTCTCCCCATATCCCCTGACTGCTATTTTTAAGAGCCCTATCTAGCTCTCTTGAAAGCATCCAGAGAACCTGCCTCCACCGCCCTCTGAGGCAGAGAATTCCACAGACTCACCACTCTGTGAGTTTTGTGTCATTCCTAACTCACTATGTCATGTAGATAAAATATGCTGGAGAAACTCAGAGGGTGAGACAGCATCTATTGAGCGAAGGTATATTCCTTCGCTCCAGAGATGCTGCCTCACCCGCTGAGTTTCTCCAGCATTTTTATCTACCCTCGATTTTTTTCCAGCGTCTGCAGTTCCTTCTTAAACATTGAATATGTCATATTGTCACGTGGGCGGAGCACCAAGGCAAATTCCTTGTATGTGAATACGTGGCCAATAAACTTATTCATTCATTCAAATCAAGAACCTATCGATCTCTGTTTTAAAAATGCCCAAGACAGCCACCACCACCATCTGTGGCAATGAATTCCATAGATTCACCAACCTCTGACTAAAGAAATTACTCCTTATCTGCATTCTAAAGGTATTTCCTTTTATTCTGAGGCTGTGGCCTCTGGTCCTTGACTCTCCTTATGGAAACATCCCCTCCATATACAAGATACATTTATTTGTCACGTGCCAGTTGGCACAGTGAAATGTGATCTCTATTCTCTCTATCTAGACCTTTCAATGAGAAACTGCCTTAACCTTCTAAACAGTTTAGACATCAAATATATCAAAGGATGGACAATTTCGCCATGACCGTGACTTTTGTCCTTGGACCCATTACTAATTTTTTTAAAAACTGGCATTCTTTAAATACCAATAGTGAGGAGCAGAGGAGTTCTGCCCTGTAGCCAATAATTGGTGCACCCTAGCCGCTAGAAGCTTAGGTAAACTGCACGTTGCTTCTCGACCCATACAGCACAGAAATAGAACCTTTGGCTCAGCTTGCCCATGCTGACCAAGGTGCCTCGTCTAAGCTCGTCCCATTTGGCCCATATCCCTCAAAACCTTTCAATAGACAATAGGTGCAGAAGTAGGCCATTCGGCCCTTCGATCCAGCACCGCCATTCAATGTGATCATGGCTGATCATCCCCAATCAGTTCCCCATTCCTGCCTTCTCCCCATGACTCCGCTATCTTTAAGAGGCCCTAGCAAGCTCTCTTTTGAAAGTATCCAGAGACCCCACCCTCTGAGTCTCAGGAGGCAGAGAATTCCTATCCATGTACCTGTCCAAGTTCCTATTTAAATGTTACAGTGCCTGCCTTAACTACGTCCTCTGGCCCAGTGCCTGCCTTAGCTATGTCCTCTGGCCCAGTGCCTGCCTTAGCCATGGGAATGAATGAATGAATGATGCCTTATTGTGACGTGCCACCGTGAGATTCTTTGTTTGCCATGCCCACGGTATGCAAAGAGTCGCCACATAAAGGCCGCCGACAAAGAAGGGTGGCACGGTGAGAGGCGGTAATAGTTCTTAACCTAAAGGTTTCACTTGCTGCTGTAAAATGATGATTTCCAATATGGAATCTCGTTCGGCTGAGTAACCTGATGTTAACAAATAATCTGACGCAGCACGTGCTGGGGATGTGTTACCTCCTGGCGTGGTATGAGCATGTACTGATTGCAGCTTTCTCTCTTTCACAGCAGTGTAATGGGTGCTGGCGTCTTCCGCATTAAAGCAGGTGATTGTCTATATGCATTGCAGTAAAAGCCTGGGCTGGGAGAAAATCTTTGTTCTCAGCTGTGTTTCAAGCCTTCCTAAGATGCTTCCTTCACAAAATGCTGGAGTGACAGAGAGGAATGGGTGATGTTTTTTGGGTCGAGACCCTTCTTCAGATTAGTACCCTGATGTAAGAAGGGTCTCGACCCTAAACGTCACCCATTCCTCCCCAGAGATGCTGCCTGTCCGCTGTTACTCCAGCATTTTGTGTCTTATCTTAGGAAGACTTGTTATGAAGTAATATTAACATATAACATATTATACACAATAGTGTATAAAATCATTGGAGGAATAGATCGGGTAGATGCACTGTCACTCCTAAGTCTATTCTCAAGCCCACTTCGCCCTCCCCTTATTTCTCCATTATATCTGTTAGACCCTTGTGTCACGTCACCCATTCCTTCTCTCCAGAGATGCTGCCTGCTACCCGCTGAGTTACTCCAGCATTTTCTGTCCACCAGACTTTATGGGATCCAGCTCTCGGGGTTAGCTGTACCAATCTGTTGCCTGTAATGGGATGATGAGATTCTCCGTCGGATGAACAATGTGAGAGGGGAAGATTTAATAGGAACCTGAGGGGCAGCTTTTCACTCAGAGAGGGTGGTGGGTGATGGAACGAGCTGCCAGCAGAAGTAGTTGAGCGGGTAACGCATTTAAACATTTAAAAGACACTTGGACAGGTACATGGATTTAGTTTATTGTCACGTGAACTGAGGTACAGTGAAAAGCCTTTTATTGTGTACTATCCAGACAACGGATAGACTATATATACATGATTACGATTGAGCCCGTCCACAGTGTACAGCTAACAGGAATAATGTTTAGTGTAAGATAAAAGTCCAATTAACATTAGTCTGAGCGTCTCCAATTATGAAGAGAGCAGCTCGGGACCGCTCTCTAGTTGGTGATAGGTTCAGCTAGTTGCCTGATAACAGCTGGGAAGAAACTCCCTGAATCTGGAGGTGTGCGTGTTCACACTTCTGTACCTCTTAGAAACATGGGAAATAGGTGCAGAGGTAGGCCATTCGGCCCTTCGAGCCTGCACCGCCATTCAATATGATCATGGCTGATCATCCAACTCGGTATCCTGTCCCTGCCTTCCCTCCATGCCCCTGATCCCTTTAGCCACAAGGGCCACATCTAACTCCCTCTTAAATATAGCCAATGAACTGGCCACAACTACCTTCTGTGGCAAAGAATTCACTCTTTGTGTGAAAAAAAAAATCTCATCTCGGTCCTAAAAGACTTCCCCCTCTTGCCTGATGGGAGAGGGAGCATCTGGGATGAGACTCGACCTTCATTATGCTGGTGGCCCTGCTGAGGCAGCGTGAAGTCCAGAGGTGTATGGGCCAAACGCGGGCAGGTGGGACTAGCTTAGATGGGATATCTTGGTCGGCATGAACGAGTTGGGCCAAAGGGCCTGTTTCTGTGCTGAATAACGTTGATAAATAGTTGCTGTGCTGGTTTGGTTTATAGCCATGTACAGTGAAAAAGCTTTTATCCAGTCCTGATGATGAAACACTGCATCTTATGTGCTAAGGAGCCAGTGCCTGTAAAGGTGAACCCTCTGGTGACCTCAGCATGGCAAGAAAGATAGATAGTTCACGGTGAACTGTCTGATGGGGCTGATGTGGACAATGTCTCTGCTCTCCCTAGCTGGTGGTTTTGTGTAGTAATGTGTGTTTTTATAATTCTTTACAGGGATTCGTTCATTGGAATGAGAAGTTGGATGAGGTATGTTGGTTCTATATCGACCTTTTACCAAAGGTGGCTGTGTTAATGAATGTTTAAGGTGATCTTTCATGGTACTGGACCTAGAAATAAAGCTGGAAATGCAAGTAAGGCAGCATCTGTGGCAAGAGAAACATGTAGCATCTTGGGTCAAAATGTAGAAACATCTATCCATGTTCTCCAGAGATGCTGCCTGACCCGCTGAGTTACTCCAGCACTGTGTGAAGCATCACCTATCCATGTTCCCCACAGATGCTGCCTGACCCGCTGAGTTACTCCAGCACTATGTGAAACGTCACCTATCCATGTTCTCCACAGATGCTGCCTGACCCGCTGACTTACTCCAGCACTCTGAAACGTCACCTATCCATGTTCTCCACAGATGCTGCCTGACCCGCTGAGTTACTCCAGCACTCCTGTGAAGCATCACCTATCTATGTTGTCCACAGATGCTGCCTGACCCGCTGAGTTACCCCAGCACTCTGTGAAACTCACCTATCCATGTTCCCCACAGATGCTGCCTGACCCGCTGAGTTACTCCAGCACTCTGAAACGTCATCTATCCACGTTCTCCACAGATGCTGCCTGACCCGCTGAGTTACTCCAGCACTCTGAAACGTCATCTATCCACGTTCTCCACAGATGCTCCCTGACCCGCTGAGTTCCTCCACACTCTGTCCATTAATGTTTCAGGTTAAATCTCCTTCAGAACTAATGGAGGTGGCATCCCCGGCTTTGCTTTCCCACAGATGCTGCCTAATCTGCTGTGTGTTTAACGCCTTCTTGTAGTTTATTTCGGGCATTCAGCATCTGCAGTTCTTGATTTCCATTTATTGTGCCTTTGGGCACAGGTTCTCCAGCGGTGATGCCCACTGGTGTGTTGCGGTGTTTTGAGAGGTGAACGAGGTGACTGTTTGCATTTGATGACGTATATACCGCCCCAGTCTGACTTTCGATTGATGAATCGTATTTCTGATGCACTCTGCCCTTCACCTCCTCCCTGGAACAAAGTGTAGTTGAGCTTCGAAGTAAAGAACTGTGGATGCTGGTTGATGCACAAAATGGGACTGAGTACTGGAGTAACTCAGCGGGTCAGGCAGCATCTGTGGAGAACATGGATAGGTGACGTTTCGGGTTGAGGCCCTCCTTCAGACCATTTACAACAGTGGTTCTGTCTGAAGAAAGGTTAATAGGATCTTGTGGTCACAGTTCAGCTCTTCACTTTGTTTAGTTCAGAGATGCAGCGTGGAAACGGCCCTTCGGCCTCCGTGTCAATCAGCACTAATTCTGGAAACCTACCCCCTGGGTAATTTTAGAGAGTAAAAACTGTAAACCTGATTTGCAGAGGGCCAATTAAACTGCAAACCCACACATCTTTGGGATGTGGAAGGAAATCAGTGTAAATATTCATTTGGTGGATTCTGTGCCAGCGTTGGTACTGTAATCCAAAGATCCTATAGCAGGGCAAGATAGACCACTCCTGCTAAATGCAATGGGCTGATGTGTTGTATGGAACGTGGGCCTTTTTTCATCCATTTCTGTAACCCGACTCGCAGTGTGATCAACGTTGCGGGGGAACAGTTCGTGTTAATAAATTAAAATTCTGAAAATGAGGAGAAGATTTTTACCACATAACTTTTAATTTTTACAGGATGTTTCCGTAACCGGCTTCCGTCTCCGCACTAGTATCTTTGCTCCGCTGTGATGGGATCTTTGTTGCGGAGACGGAAGCCGGTTACGGAAATGGGGCCGAAAATTACCCCATGAATCTGCCCATGACCGTACTACGTCTTTTTCATCGAGTGGTCTATCTTGCTCGCTGTAGGATCTTTGCTGTAATCAGTGGTGGCGCAGCGGGTAGAGCTGCTGCTTCACAGCGCCAGAGATCCGCGTTCGATCCTGACCTCGAATTTTGCGCCTTCCCTGACGGCGTGGCTTTCCTCCGGGTGCTCCAGTGTCTGCTCGCGTCTCGGTTGGGTTAATTGGCCCTCTATAAATTGCCCTCGTGCGAAAATGGGAGAACAAAGAACTCTTGTGAACAGGTGGATCAATGGTCGGCGTGGACCAGTGCTGCTTGCTGTTATCCCAAAAATAACCAAGGGGTGTATAAACCCAGTGAGGAGTGAGTGGGATTAAAGAACAGCCTCGGATCTCTCTAAAGAGCATATTCTTTCTTGCAGCTTACGATGAGAAGCGGCAATTGTCCTGAGCATCTGAGGAACCTGCACTCCAGCTCTTGTCAGAGGTGAGCACTTGTCAATCATGGGGAACTGACCCAAATCTGTGACTGTTTCTGCCGCAGAGCTGGAATGGCGGGGGGGGGAGATTGATCGAACGAAAACAGTGATAGCACACCCACCGCTATAATACAAAATATCTAAACACTAAATTTTCAAATAACTATATCATCATCCTCGCTAAGGATGCCGGCGGGTGCTGTCTGTACGGAGTTTTACGGTCACCCCGTGACCGGGTAGTTTTTCTCCGAGATCTTCGGTTTCCTCCCACACTCCAAATACTCCCAAAGGTTAATTGGCTTGGTGTATGTGTGAATTGTCCCTGGTGCATGTAGGATAGCGTTACTGTCGGCGCGCTGAAGGGCCTGTTTCCGCACTCTGTCTCTAAAAACTAAAATTAAACTCATATATTACACCCCACGCGGTGCCTGGCGTTCCCAGAAATCCCCCAGGGCATCCGTGGACAGCGAACATTCCCTTTCAAGTACCTCCCGGTCGCGGTTGTATCCCTGGAAAGGGGGCAGGCAGCGATTTGGGGGACACAGCACAGTTGCGGAACCCTTCGGCCCATCCTGCCAGCCTTTGGCCTGAGTCCCTCTAAGCCGTTCACGTCGGTGCAGCCTCATTGGGCCACCCCCTCCCTCGCGGGACTTGTTTATCCGTCGGTTCCAAGCCCAGTCCTGATGATGCAAAGCTGCATCTTATGTGCTGCAAGGAGCCAGAACCTGGCAAAGGCGAACCCTCTGGTGACCGCAGCTTGGCAAGAAGAGAGTTTGTTCGTGGAGAACTGTCTGATGGGGCTGATGCGGGCAGCGTCTCGCCCCTTCCAAGCTGGCCGTTTTTGGCATCATAACTTTTTTTTTAATTCTTTGCAGGAATTTCTTCACTGGAATGAGAAATTGGATGAGGTAAGCTGGTTCTATTTAATACCCTTTTACAGATCTTCTAAATAAAGTTTGTGGCATTAGCATGCAGGCAAGTGGGACTAGTGTAGATGGGGCGTGTTGGTTGGTGTGGGCAGGTTGGGTGAAGGGCCTGTTTGCACACTGACTAGTGCTGTATCTTGAAATTAAACTCAAACATGCTGGAGATGTAATTAAGGCCGCATCTGGAAAGAGAAACACAACTTTGTGTCGAAGCATCTTTCAGATTTTCTCAGAGATCTTCGGTTTCCTCTGGCACTCCAAAGACGTGCAGGTTTGTAGGTTAATAGGCTTGGTATAAATGTAAAATTGTCCCTAGTGTGTGTGTGGGGTATTTTTAATGTGCGGAGGAGATCACTGGTTGGCCATGGACTCGGTGGGCCGAAGGGCCTGTTTGTTTCCACGCGGTATCTCTAAACTAATCAAAGGTAGACACAAATTGTTGGAGTAACTCAGTCGGGTGAGGCAGTGTCTCTGGAGAGAAGGAATGGGCGACATGAACTGCCTCACCCGCTGAGTTACTCCAGCATTTTGTATCTACCTTCGATATTAACCAGCATCTGCAGTTCTTTCTTTCACAATGGAGACGACAGTTTCTGTTTTGCGTTCCACAGAGGCTTCTGGTGTTGATTTCCATTTATTGTGCCCCCCCCCCCCCAGGGCACTGGATCCAGCTGCTCCAGTGGTGTGGAGCCAGTGTTTTCAGAGGTGACTGTTTGCATTTGATGACGTACATACCGCCCCAGTCTGACTATCAACTGATGTATCGGTATTTCTGATGCACACAATCCTTCACCTCCCCAGTGCCAGAAACTAGTCAAACAGAAGCAGTGTTGGTATTGGGGGCAAGCTGGACAGAGAGGGAGGAGATGATTTGAGGATGTTACCAGGACTTGAGCATGCAACTTTCTGAGTTAAAATGGTTGATAAGATGAATGTAGACATATGTCAGTCACCCTTCCAGTTTTCTGGTACCAAACAGGCTGTCCTTTTTATAAGGAGATTTGCTCCAATGGATAGGTTCCTGCATAGAACAAACAGCACGGAAACTGGTCCTTCAGCTCACAAGATAGACACAAAATGCTGGAGTAACTCAGCGGGACAGGCAGTATAATAGGAATGGGCGACGTTTCGGGTCGAGACCCTTCTTCAGATTTAGTCTCGAACCAAAACGTCCTTGTAACCAGAGATGCTGCACCTCGGTGTGAAGAAGGGTCTCGACCTGAAAGATCACCCATTCCTTCTATCCAAAGATGCTGCCTGTCCTGCTGAGTTACTCCAGGATTTTGTGTCTATCTTTGGTGTAAACCAGCATCTGCAGTACTTTCCTCCACCATCAGCCCTTAATGTTTAAACCCATCTCATCTGCCTACACATAATCCATATTCTCTGTACTTCTCTGCCTATGTAAACACCTCTTAATCGCCACTATCCTATCTGCCACCACCACCACCCATGGCAGCGAGATCCAGGCACCCACCACCCTCTGTTCAAAGAAAAACATTCCCTGCGCATCTCTTTCAAACATTCCCCCTCACCATATAGCTATGCCCTCTAGTGTTGAGCCTGCCTCTCACAATATGTACTGTAATTGAGTCTTCCCTCCACTTCTTGATGTTCCAGAGAAAACAAACCAAGTCGTACCTTGGACTTCTTGTGTGCTCTAACTAATCAGTGTTTTTCTCCCTGGCAGGTGAGATGAAAATCGATGAGATGAGTTTACCAGCCACAACCATGGGCGAAAGTCTACTTTGAAATGAAAGTGCAGTTATCTGTTCCTCTGGTGAAATGTATTTAAGGTGGTTATTTAATCAAAATAAATGGACTTTTTTCAAAACATCTGTGATTGTTATTGTGGATCTCCTTAAAAGTCTGATACAGAGTGCTGCTACTGTGGCTGGAGCTTTGATACACGAGGAAGCCAAGAAAATGTGGTGCCGGTCGCAAGTGGTGGCCTTAAGACTTCTGGATGGAAATTGAGGTGGAGAACAGAGGAGGGGCTGCGGGTCTGACGAAGGGGGCAGGGAGGAACTGCAGGCACTGGTTTAAACCAAAGACAGAAACAAAAAAAGCTGATGTAACTGCAGGTCAGGCAGCAGCTCTGGAGAAACGGGATTTTTAGCTTGAGACTTCTTCAGACAGAGTCAGGGGAACGAGAGGTAAAGATGGTACTTGGGACAAATGAATGGAATTTGAAACTGTTTCAAGGCCCTGAAAGTCTTTAAAAAAAATTAAGTTTTATGATAAAAGTATTACTTCATGCAGTAATGGGGTTTTTTCATCGTTTATAATGCGTGTTTTTTATTAAAAGTCGGGAAACATTGTTCGATATGTTTGCCCATCAAGTCTACTCCACCATTCAATCATGGCTGATCTATCTCTCCCTCCTAACCCCATTCTCCTGCCTTCTCCCCATAACACCCGCACTAATCAACAATCCACCTGCCTTAAAAAATATCCACTCACTTGGCCCCCACGGAAATTCCTCATCTCCTCCCTAAAGAAAAATTAGTCCTTTAATTTTGAGGCTATGACCTCTAAACCTAGACTCCCACTAGTGGAAACATCCACTCTATCCAAGCCTTTCACTATTTGGTGTGTTTCAATGAGGTCCCCCCTCATCCTTCTAAACTCCAGCGAGTACAGGCCCAGTGCCGACAAGAGCTCACCGTGGGCTGAAGAAGGGTCTCGAACCAAAACGTCACCCATTCCTTCTCCAAAGATGCTGCTCGTCCCGCTGAGTTACTCTAGCCTTTTGTTACCTCATCACAGGTTAACCTTGTTCCTCTCACCTTAAAAACAATGCCCTCTAGTATTTGATTTTTCCATCCTAGGAAACAGATTCTGACTATTCCTTATGTCTCCTTTCTGTAACCTCCGCCATTCCAGGAGAAGGGTTTCGGCCCGAAACGTTACCTATTTCCTTCGCTCCATAGATGCTGCTGCACCCGCTGAGTTTCTCCAGCATTTTTGTGTACCTTCGATTTTCCAGCATCTGCAGTTCCTTCTTTAACACAAAAACAATCCCAGTCTGTCTGACCTAATAGTAAATACCCCCTTAGTCCAGGCAAAATTCTGGTAAACCTCTGCATCTAATTTTCAAAGCCTCCCCATCCTGTAATGGGGCAACCAAAAATGCAACAAAACTCAAATGCATCATAGCTGAAGCCCTATTAACCCCATCTGCCATTTCTATTGCTGATCTGTACCTTACTAATGGACACTTGTGTGTGGCGTACACAGCTTAAAGTTGTGGGACAACTTGTTCTATTTGATCTTGTTTGTGCTCGCCGGGTTGATTGCATTCGTCGAAACAGGGTGGACCAAAGATCCTATAGCGAGCGAGATAGACCACTCGACCAAAAAGACGTAGTACGGTCATGGGTAATTTTCGGCCCCATTTCCGTAACCGGCTTCCGTCTCCGCACCAAAGATCCCATAGGATACTAGTGCGGAGACGGAAGCCGGTTACGGAAACATCCTCGTAAAAATAAAAGTTATTTGGGGAAAATCTATTTTTCAGAATTATAATTTATTAACACAAACTGTCCCCCTGCAACGTTGATTACACTGCGAGTCGGGTCGGGTTACTGAAATGGATGAAAAAAAGGCCCGCGTTTCGCTCCGTTGCGTACTACACGTCAGCCCATTGCATTTAGCAGGAGTGGTCTATCTTGCTCTATAGGATCTTTGGGGTGGACCACATGAAGGTTGCAATCTCCGGCCCCCGCTAGTAACTGGAATAACTTAGCAGGTCAGGCAGCATCTCTGGAGAGGAGGAATAGTTCGAGACCCTTTCCTATATATTTTGACAGCACAGATCCCTAAGGAACTCAATCACAGACATCAGGCCTGAATATCCAACTTCCACCACAACCCGCTTGCCTTCAATCCGTAAACCAGTTCTGAATCTATACGACCAAGTCACTATTAAACCTGTGCGTCTGAATCAGTCCACCACGAGGGACTTTATCAAATGCTTTTCTAATATCCATGCAAACAACGTCCACTGCCCTATCATCGTCCCCTCAAAAAAAACCTTGGGCCTGCCCTGTACGAAGCCATGCAGATGTATGTCTGTTCTGGAGGCCAGAGTTGACCACATCCAGGCACTTTCT
This sequence comes from Malacoraja senta, assembly GCA_038087875.1. Lineage (NCBI taxonomy): Eukaryota > Metazoa > Chordata > Chondrichthyes > Rajiformes > Rajidae > Malacoraja > Malacoraja senta. The sequence continues at coordinate 275,243 of JAXLNO010003109.1, forward strand.
TCTTGTGGCTCCAGTCGAACTGAAACATTCTGAACATTCTAAGATTGTTAAGGGCTTGGACACGCCAGAGGCAGGAAACATGTTCCCGATGTTGGGGGGGAGTCCAGAACCAGGGGCCACACAGTTTAAGAATAAGGGGGTCGGCCATTTAGAACGGAGACGAGGAAACACTTTTTCTCACAGAGAGTGGTGAGTCTGTGGAATTCTCTGCCTCAGAGGGCGGTGGAGGCAGGTTCTCTGGATGCTTTCAAGAGAGAGCTAGATAGGGCTCTTAAAGATAGCGGAGTCAGGGGATATGGGGAGAAGGCAGGAACGGGGTACTGATCGGGGATGATCAGCCATGATCACATTGAATGGCGGTGCTGGCTCGAAGGGCCTCCTGCACCTATTGTCTATTGTAACAATCCCTTGATGGAGGCCTTGAAAATACTGCCAGGGTGGTGGAGCCAGCTACGATGGCCATGTGATAGGAGCAGAATGAGGCCATTTGGCCCATCAAGTCTACTCCGCCATCCAATCCTGGCTGATCTATCTCTCCCTCCCAACCCCATTCTCCTGCCTTCTCCCCGTAACCTCTGACACCCGTACTAATCGAGAATTCCGTATCTGCCTTAAAAATATCCATCACCTTCTGTGGCAATGAATGCCACAGGTTCACCACCCTCTGTCCAAGAGGCTTTTAGAAATGCATATGGAAGTGCAGGGAATGGAGTAGGAAAGGAACTCCAGATGCTGGCAGCATCTCTGGAGAAAAGGAATGGGTGACGTTTCGGCTCGAGACTTCATTAGACTGCTCAGTTTAGTTTATTGTCACGTGTACCAAGGTAAAGCTTTTGTTGGTGTTCCAACCAGGCAGCAGAAAGACAATACATGATTACAATTAGTCCATTTACAGTGTATAACTGATAAATGACAAGGGAATAACGTTTAGTGCAAGGTAAAGCCAGCAAAGTCCGATCAAGGATAGTCCGAGGGTCACCAATGAGGTAGATAGTAGTTCAGGACCGCTCTCTGGTTGTAGTGGGACGGTTCAGTTGCCTGATAGCAGCCGGGAAGAAACTGTCCCTGAATCTGGAGGTGTGCGTTCGTTTTCACACTTCTGTTCCTCTTGCCCGAGGGGAGAAGAGGGAGTGGCCGGGATGCGACTCGTCCTTGATGATGCTGCTGGCCTTGCCGAGGCAGCGTGAGGTACAAGCACAGGGACTCGCAGCGTGACGGAGAGTCAGGGGAGAAGGAACTAGAGGTGTGAGATGGTACAGAACAAATCAGTGCCAGCAACCGATGACCAAGGAAAGGTGGAGCCCACAATAGTCCATTGTTTGCTGTGGAAGAGGAGAGAAGGAGGTGGCATCATGTTTGACAATAGATAATAGGTGCAGGAGTAGGCCATTCGGCCCTTCGAGCCAGCACCGCCATTCAATGTGATCATGGCTGATCGTCCCCAATCAGTACCCCGTTCCTGCCTTCTCCCATATCCCCTGACTCCGCCAGCGTGTCCAAGCCCTTAACAATCTATATGTTTCAATGAGACGCCATCTCATCCTTCTCAACTCCAGAGTGTACAAGCCCAGCTGCTCCATTCTCTCAGCATACGACAGTCCCGCCATCCCGGGAATTAACCTTGTAAACCTACGCTGCACTCCCTCAATAACAAGAATGTCCTTCCTCAAATTAGGGGACCAAAACTGCACACAAACATTGTGGGCCGAAGGACCTGTTTGAGTGCTGTTCCATGTTCTAAATTGTTTTCCAATTTGCATGAGGCAGGAGTAATACGCCAGCTTATAGCTGGGGGGCAGTGTTAGCTGTAAGGAGGATGCTAGGAGGCTGCAAGGTGACTTGGATAGGCTGGGTGAGTGGGCAAATGTTTGGCAGATGCAGTATAATGTGGATAAATGTGAGGTTATCCACTTTGGTAGCAAAAACAGGAAAGCAGACTATTATCTAAATGGTGGCTGATTAGGAAAAGGGGAGATGCAACGAGACCTGGGTGTCATGGTACACCAGTCATTGAAAGTAGGCATGCAGGTGCAGCAGGCAGTGAAGAAAGCGAATGGTATGTTAGCATTCATAGCAAGAGGATTTGAGTATAGGAGCAGGGAGGTTCTACTGCAGTTGTACAGGGTCTTGGTGAGACCACACCTGGAGTATTGCGTACAGTTTTGGTCTCCAAATCTGAGGAAAGACATTCTTGCCATAGAGGGAGTGCAGAGAAGGTTCACCAGACTGATTCCTGGGATGGCAGGACTTTCATATGAAGAAAGACTGGATAGACTCGGCTTGTACTCGCTAGAATTTAGAAGATTGAGGGGGGATCTTATAGAAACTTACAAAATTCTTAAGGGGTTGGACAGGCTAGATGCAGGAAGATTGTTCCCGATGTTGGGGAAGTCCAGGACAAGGGGTCACAGTTTAAGGATAAGGGGGAAATCTTTTAGGACCGAGATGAGAAAAACATTTTTCACACAGAGAGTGGTGAATCTGTGGAATTCTCTGCCACAGAAGGTAGTTGAGGCCAGTTCATTGGCTATATTTAAGAGGGAGTTAGATGTGGCCCTTGTGGCTAAAGGGATCAGGGGGTATGGAGAGAAGGCAGGTACAGGATACTGAGTTGGATGATCAGCCATGATCATATTGAATGGTGGTGCAGGCTCGAAGGGCCGCATGGCCTACTCCTGCCCCTATTGTCTATGTTTCTATGAAACAAAACTCTTGAGAACAGAGAGGAGAAAGCTGACTTAATCAATAAGTTAATTTATTTCATTTAAATATGACAAACGTACAAAATATGAACATGTACACAACAGGATTTCTGCTCCACCGGCTGGATTAGTGTGAATTTTTACCTGTAACATCCAGTTCTATCGCTGCACAGAACTAAGCCAAAATAATACTTGCAGCCCACACAGGACGCAGTGGTCAGCAAATAGATTCCCCCTCACAGGTCCCACAGATCAAATACTGAGCCTGAAATACAGCGGAGAGCAACAACTGGTGTGCAGCTGAGTGAAGATTCGGGCATGAGCAGGCACGGAAATCGCTATCAAAACATGGGGGGGTCACAATTACTTAGTGGCCGCGCGCGCACGCACACGCACGAGGCTTCGGCCGTGGGGCCCTGTGGACGGTAACATCAGGAGCTGACCTGGTTGGTGACCGACTCCCAACTCCAGCAACAGCAGCCGAATCGTGGGGCTTCAATCAGCCCGTACACGGGGCCTTTCATCGCCCGGCAGGGGCTTAAAATCTTCCGGCGGGGGCTTCAACATCGTGGTTTCTTTGTCCTCCAAAATATTCCAAGTGGAATTTCAACTGGAGGTGGTGGAGGGAGGACTTAAGCCAGAAAGGGTCTTTGGGAAGAAAGAGAAGGTTATTGGCTGCAACCTTCCCTCCATTGATGAACTGTACACTGCAAGGGCCAGGAAGCGAGCGGGCAAGATCATCTCTGACCCCTCTCACCCTGGCCACAAACTCCTTGAATCACTTCCCTCTGGAAGGCCACTCCGGACTGTCAAAGCCGCCACAGCCAGACATAAAAACAGTATTTATCCACGAGTAGTTGCTCTACTCAACAGCCAAAAATCTGTAGCCTCCCTTTGATCTGGTATTTTGTTGGTTCACGTGCTTGATCAATGGTGTTTTATCATTAATGTTTAGTGTTTTCTGAGTCATTCGTAACTGTCACTGTATGTCATGTTGTTACTTGTGGGCGGAGCACCAAGGCAAATTCCTTGTATGTGAATACTTGGCCAATAAACTTACTTACTTATTTACTTAAATTTAGTTGCATCTGGTCACCTTGATGCAGCAGTTTGATTTTAAGCCGCGCCGGGCGATGAAAGGCCCCGCAAACGGGCCGATTCAGCCCTTAGAAAGCGTCTGATAAAGTCCGGATTACAAAACAGGGGGGAGGGGGATTGTCCCACACCTCTCAAAGCATGTGGGGAGGAGGGGGGAGGTGTCCCCCCTGGATTTCCGTCCATGGGCATGAGGCAATTTGCTAGCTAGGTGTCTGACTAGACAATAGACAATAGGTGCAGGAGTAGGCCATTCGGCCCTTCGAGCCAGCACCGCCATTCAATGTGATCATGGCTGATCATCCCCAATCAGTACCCCGTTCCTGCCTTCTCCCCCATATCCCCTGACTCCGCTATTTTTAAGAGCCTTCTCTTGAAAGCATCCAGAGAACCGGCCTCCACCGCCCTCTGAGGCAGAGAATTCCACAGACTCACAACTCTCTGTGAGAAAAAGTTTCCTCGTCTCCGTTCTAAATGGCCTACCCCTTATTGTTAAACTGTGTGTGGCCCCTGGTTCTGGACTCCCCCCCAACATCGGGAACATGTTTCCTGCCTCTAGCGTGTCCAATCCCTTAAGTGGTTAAGTGTGTGGAGTTTGCACGTTCTACCTGTGACCGCGTGGGTTTCCTCCGGGTGCTCCGGTTTCCCACCAACGTGCAGGTTGATCGGCCCTCTGTACATTGTCCCCTCGTGATGAGATAACACAGAACTAATGTAAACGGGCGATCGCTGATCGTCGCGGACCCAATGCCTGTTTCCACGTTATATATGTATTCAAAGGAAGACATCAAATGCTGGAGTAATTCAGCGGGTGAGGCAGCATCTCTGGAGAGAAGGAATGGCCGTTGTTCTCTCCAGAGATGCTGCCTCACCCGCTGAGTTAATCCAGCATTTTATGTCTACCTTCGATTTAAATCAGCATCTGCAGTTCTTTCATACACGCTATATGTATTCAAGAGAGAGTTAGATTTGGCTCTTAGGGCTTATGGAATCAAGGGATATGGGGAGAAAGCAGGAACTGCTTTTGGATGATCAGCCATGATTATATTGAATGGCTCGTAGGGCCGAATGGCCTACTCCTGCACCTCTTTTCTCTGTTTCTATATATCTCTAAAACGAAATCAGATTCCCTCCAGATTCAGGGGCAGTTTGACAGATTCAGGGACAGTTTCTTCCCGGCTGTTATCGGGCAACTGAACCGTCCTCTCACCAACTAGAGAGCGGTCCTGACCTCCCATCCACCTCATTGGAGACCCTCGGACTATCTTCGATCGGGCTTTCCCTTGCACTAAACGTTATTCCCTTTATCCTGTATCTGTACACTGTGGACGGCTCGATTGTAATCATGTATTGTCTTTCCGCTGACTGGTTAGCACGCAACAAAAAGCTTTTCACTGTACCTCATCGCCTGCTTTGTATAATTCTAACCGCGCTCTCCAAACCTCTGCTGTCCCGAAGACACAGTTGCTTCGATCGGTGATCAGGGACTGGACACTTGGACAGGTACATGGATAGAAACATTGAAAATAGGTGCAGGAGGAGGCCCTTCGAGCCAGCACCGCCATTCATTGTGATCACGGCTGATCGTCCCCCAATCAATAACCCGTGCCTGCCTTCTCCCCAAATCCCTTGACTCCACCAGCCCCTAGACCTCTATCTAACTCTCTCTTAAATCCATCCAGTGAGTCTGTGGAATTCTCTGCCTCAGAGGGCGGTGGAGGCCGGTTCTCTGGATGCTTTCAAGAGAGAGCTGGATAGGGCTCTTAAAAAATAACGGAGTCAGGGGATATGGGGAGAAGGCAGGAACGGGGTACTGATTGGGGATGATCAGCCATGATCACATTGAATGGCGGTGCTGGCTCGAAGGGCCAAATGGCCGACTCCTGCACCTGTTGTCTATTGTCTATTGACGTGCTGGCCGGCTCACCTTGACCCACGGACGAGAGGGGGGTTGGCGGTCCACGGGATCTCCGTCTGCCAGCGGAGGTGAGGGTCGGGCGCGGAGGGCGTTGCCCGGCGGGGGCCATGCTCGCCTGCGGTCGGGAATCCCAGCGCCCCCCCGCAGGGGAGAGTCAGCATCGGCGGGGAGACTCGGGGTATTTCAGCTTCAGCTCCTGCTTGAACTGGCGGAAGAGGGCCCGGTTGCTCCGATTCTCCTCGTCCTTCTGCGCGTGGAACTCCCCCGGGACCTTGAAGCCCTTGTGGACGAGGAAGGCATCGTCCAACACGGCGAAGGAGAAGCCCGCCACGTGCAGTTCACAGGCCTGGCGACAGAGGCAAGGCTTAGAGACACAGGAACACAGAGAAAAAACAGGCACAGGAGCAGGCCATTCGGCCCCTCAAGCCAGCACCACCATTCATAGAAACATAGAAACATAGAAAATAGGTGCAGGAGTAGGCCATTCGGCCCTTCGAGCCTGCACCGCCATTCAATATGATCATGGCTGATCATCCAACTCAGTATCCCATCCCTGCCTTCTCTCCATACCCCCTGATCCCTTTAGCCACAAGGGCCACATCTAACTCCCTCTTAAATATAGCCAATGAACTGGCCTCAACTACCCTCTGTGGCAGAGAATTCCACAGATTCATCACTCTCTGTGCGAATTTTTTTTCTTCTCATCTCGGTCCTAAAAGACTTCCCCCTTATCCTTAAACCGTGACCCCTTGTTCTGGACTTCCCCAACATCGGGAACAATCTTCCTCCATCTAGCCTGTCCAACCCCTTAAGAATTTTGTACGTTTCTATAAGATCCCCCCTCGATCTTCTAAATTCTAGCGAGTACAAGCCGAGTCTATCCAGTCTGTGTGATCATGGCTGATCATCCACAATCCCGCTTCAAAAATACCCAATGACTCGGCCTGAAAGATACAGCATGGAAACAGGCCCTTCAACCCACTAGTTCTAAGCTATCCCACCTTCTCATCCACTCCATATACTCGGACTCTCCCACTGGTGGAAACATCCTCTCCACATCTGCTCTACCCACTTCTGCAAGCGGGCAAAGTGGAGACTGGAGGTCACACGGTCATGTAGCAAGCAAGGAGAGCGGCAGCCTCACAGCGCCAGAGACCCGGGATCAATCCTGGCCTTGGGTGCTGTCTGTGTGTGTGTGGAGTGTGCAAGTGTGCATCTGTGTATGTTGGTCCCTGTGTGAGTGTGTATGTCTGTGTCTATCTATGTGTGTGTATCTGTGTCTGTGTGTGTGTGTGTGTGTGTGTCTAACTATATATGTGTGTGTGTCTATCTATGTGTGTATGTGTCTGTGTCTATGTGTGTGTGTGTGTGTGTGTGTGTGTGTGTGTGTGTCTATGTGTGTGTGTGTGTGTGTGTCTGTGTGTGTGTGTCTGTGTGTGTGTGTGTGTGTGTGTGTGTGTCTATGTGTGTGTGTGTGTGTGTGTGTCTATCTATATATATATATGTGTGTGTGTGTCTGTGTCTATCTATATATGTGTGTGTGTCTATGTGTGTGTGTCTGTGTCTATCTATGTGTGTGTGTGTGTGTGTGTCTGTGTGTGTCTGTGTCTATCTATATATGTGTGTGTGTCTATCTATGTGTGTGTGTGTGTGTGTGTATCTGTGTCTATGTGTGTGTGTGTGTGTGTGTCTATCTATATATGTGTGTGTGTGTGTCTAACTATATATGTGTGTGTGTCTATCTACGTGTGTGTGTGTCTGTGTGTGTCTATATGTGTTTATGTGAAACTGTATGTCTGTGTATGTTTGAGTGTGTGTGTGTGTGTGTATGTATGTGTGTGTCTGTGTGTCCTTGTGCGTGTCTGTGACCGCGGTGGGCTACATAGGTTACAGGAGCAGAATTAGGCCATTCGGCCTATTGAGTCCTCTCCGCCATTCAACCATGGTCACCCTGGTCACAAAGGGCCTGTTTCCGCGCTGTATCTCTTAACTAAACTAAACTAAATAAGGTGTCGGCCATTTAGGACTGAGATGAGGAAAAACTTTTCCACCCAGAGAGTTGTGAATCTGGAATTCTCTTCCACAGAAGGCAGTGGAGGCCGATTCACTGGATGTTTTCAAGAGAGAGTTAGATTTAGCTCTTGGGGCTAACGGAATCAAGGGATATGGGGAGAAAGCAGGAATGGGGTACTGATTGTGGATGATCAGCCGTGATCGTATTGAAGGCAGACAAGAATGCTGGGGAAACTCAGCGGGTCAGGCAGCATCTATGGAGCGAAGGAAATAGGCAACGTTGCGGGTCGAGACACTTCAATACACAATAGGTGCAGGAGTAGGCCATTCGGCCCTTCGAGCCAGCACCGCCATTCAATGTGATCACGGCTGATCATCCCCAATCAGTACCCCGTTCCTGCCTTCTCCCATATCCCCTGAC
>JAXLNO010003109.1:283591-286091 GCA_038087875.1 Malacoraja senta
ATCCGTGCAGCAGGAAGCAACAACAGCCAGTGAACTGTTGTAACGTACAGCGCAGGAATGGCGCAGCGGTAGAGTTGCTGCCTCACGGCGCCAGAGACCCGGGTTCGATCCTGACCCCGGGGGTCGGAGATTGCAACCTTCACGTGGTCCGCTCCGTATCAAATAGAACAAGTGTCCTACAACTTTAGGCCGTGCACGCCACACGCAAGAAGAAGAAGATTCAGACCACGGGCGCTGTCTGTACGGAGTTTGCACGTTCTCCCCGTGACCTGTGTGGGTTTTCTCCGGGTGCTCTGGTTTCCTCCCACACTCCAAATGGCCTCTGCAAATGGTTCCTGGTGTGGAGTTTGGTCTTAGTTTTTGCACCGAGGTACAGTGAAAAGCTTTTGTTGCGTGCTAACCAGTCAGCGGAAAGACAATACATGATTACAATCGAGCCGTCCACAGTGTACAGATACAGGATAAAGGGAATAACGTTTAGTGCAAGGTAACGTCCGATCGAAGATAGTCCGAGGGTCTCCATGAGGTAGATGGGAGGTCAGGACCGCTCTCTAGTTGGTGAGGGACGGTTCAGTTGTCTGATAACAGCCGGGAAGAAACTGTCCCTGAATCTGGAGGTGTGTGTGTGTTCGTTTTCACACTTCTGTACCTCTTGCCTGATGGGAGAGGGGAGAAGTGGGAGTGACCGGGGGTGAGACTGGTCCTTGATGATGCTGCCGGCCTTGCCGAGGCAGCGTGAGGTGTAGATGGAGGCGGTGGAAGGGAGGGAGGTCGGCTTGCGTGCGTGACGGTCTGGGCTGCATCCGCAACTCTCTGTGATTTCTCGCGGGTCTTGGACGGAGCCGTTCCCGAACCGCGCTGTGATGAGTCGCGATAAAATGCTCTCTCTGGCGCATCTGTAGAAGTGTGTGGGATAGTGCTAGTGTGTGGGGTGATCGCTGGTCGGCACGGATTCCGTGGGCTGAAGGGCCTGTTTCCATGCTGTATCTCTGAAGTCTAGACGGCAGCTGAGAATGACTTCACTGTGAAATGCTGGAAGTGAGACATTCAGGTGATGTGACTCCCAGCGTGAGAGTCCCTCGTAGAAATGTCTGCCATCTCCTGACTCTCTCCCTCTCTCTCCACCTCCCTCCCATCTCCTTCTTTGCTACCTCCCTCTTTCCCCCTCTCTCTTCCCTCCCTCCCCTCCCCTCTCTCTCTCGCCCTCTCTCCTTCTCCCTCTGTGACCTCCTGCAATGTGTTGCTCTCTCTCCTTGCTTGTTCCCTCCCTCCGTATCTCCCTCCTCTCTCTCTCTGTCTCATTCCCTCTATTTCTCTGCTCTGCCTCCCCACCACTCTCTCTCTCCCCCTATCCCTCTCCCCCCCCCCCATTGGCAGGTTGTTCAGCCTGACCCTGAAGAAGCTGCTGGTGCTGAAGGAGTTGGACAAGGACCTCAGTTCCGTGGTGATCGCCGTCAAGCTGCAGGTGGGGCCTGTGTTCACCCCCCACCCCCCCCCTCACTGCCAGACCCCCCCCCCTGCACCTGACACCCCCATACTCCCCCCTTGCCTGAACCCTCTCTCACACGCACACACACACACACACACACACACACACACACATACTCACAGAGATAAATACCACACACACACACACACACACACACACACACACACACACACACATACACACACACACACACAATACACACACACATACACACACACACACACACATACACACTCACTCTCACACACACTCACTCTCTCACACACACACACACTCACTCTCACACACACATACACACACACACACACACATACACACTCACTCTCACACACACTCACTCTCTCACACACACACACACACTCACTCTCACACACACATACACACACACACAGACAGGCACCCCCCCCCCCCCCCCCCTCACAGTGGGGGAGACGGGGTTTGAACCGGCGGTATGTGGCACCGTGTCCCTTGTCTCTGCCCAGCCACGCCGCCCGCTGGCAGGTTGGAGCAGCAGCGTGCGGGAGCCCCCCGGGTCCTAGTGCCCGCCTGCCTGGGGCCCGGGCTGGGGAGGTGGGACTGGCGACTGCGTTCGGCTCCCGCTCTCCCCGTTAACTCTCCTTCTCTCCCCCTCCCGCGGCACGCAGGGCGCCAAGAGGGTGCTGCGTTCCAACGAGATCCCCCTGCCCGCCAGCATGACCGAGACAGATCTACAGCTCACCTTCTCCCTGCAGGTAATGGCGGGGGAGGGGTGGGGGGCACTGAGAAACGAAGGGGGAACTGCTGGGGGGCGATGAAGAAGGGATTAGTACTTTTATTAACTACAGACACCAAATGCTGGAGTAACTCAGCGGGACGGGCAGCATCTCTGGAGAGAAGGAATGGGCGACGTTTCTGGTTGAGACCCTTCTTCAGGGGGAGAAGGGGTGAGTTGAGCAGGAGGCGTGGGTGGGAAGGGGTGGGGGTGGTCGGGGAAGTAGCTGGGGGGAGGGGAGTATTGGATGGATACTGACC
>JAXLNO010003109.1:291091-381091 GCA_038087875.1 Malacoraja senta
CTTCCCAGCGTTTTGTGTCTGTCTTCCCTCGAAACCTTTCCTGTCCGTGTATCTGTCCAAGTGTCCATTGACAGACACAAAATGCTGGAGTCACTCAGCGGGACGGGCAGCGTCTCTGGAGAGAAGGAACGGGTGATGATTCGGGTCGAGACTCTTCTCAGTCTGAAGAAGGGTCTCGATCCAAAATGTCACCCGTTCCTTCTCTCCAGAGACGCCGCCTGTCCCGCTGAGTCAAGGGCCTGTCCCACTTTCACGACCTAATTCAAGACCTCTGCCGAGTTTGCCCTTGACTCACACTCGCAGCAAGGTCGTAGGTAGGTCGTACGTAGCAGGCCGTGATGCTAGTCGTAGGTACTCGTGGCATCAAGTGGGTCGGGCGTTTTTTTCTAGCCTGATGAAAAATGTCCACGAGTAAAAAAGGTCATGAATTAGGTGGTGAAAGTGGGACAGGCCCTTTACTCCAGCATTCTGTTTCTATCTTCAGTTTACCAGCATCTGCTGTTCCTTCCTGCACAAGTGCTCATTAAATGGAGCCTGCTGATGAGTGTTCCAGCCAAGGATAATTGTCCCTCTCTCCCTCTCTCTCTCTCCCTCTCCCTCTCCCTCTCTCTCTCTCCCTCCGTCCCAGGTGCTTGCTCTGGAGAATGTGTCGACGGAGCAGATCCAGGAGGTGGAGGAGGACCTGGACCTGCTGTATGACAGCCTGGAGCTTTACAACCCCAGTGACAGTGGGCCCGAGATGGAGGAGACAGAGAGTGTCATCAGCACCCCCAACCCAAGCTCAAGTATGTCAACACCTCCCTCCCCCTCCCCCGTCCCCCCCCCTTCACCCCCTCCCCCCCTCACCCCACCCCCCCCCCTTCGCCCCCTCATCCCCCTTCTCCCCCTACTACCCCCCTCATCCCCTCCCACCCTTCACCCCCTCCCCCCTTTCAACCCCTCCCCCCTTTCAACCCCTCCCCCTACCCCCCTTCACCCCCTCCTCCCCCTCCCCCTTCACCCCCTCCACCCCCCCTTCACCCCCTCCTCTCCTCCATCTTGTCCCACGCCCACCCTTCTTTCCTTTGCCTTCAGTAAGTAAGTAAGTTTATTGGCCAAGTATTCACATACAAGGAATTTGCCTTGGTGCTCCGCCCACAAGTAACAACAGTGACAGTTACGAATGACTCGGAAAACACTAAACATTAATAATAATGAAACATTAATGATAAAACACCATTGATCAAGCACGTGAACTAACAAAATACCAGATCAAAGGGAGGCTACAGATTTTTGGCTGTTGAGTAGAGCAACTACTCGTGGATAAAAGCTGTTTTTATATCTGGCTGTGGCGGCTTTGACAGTCCGGAGTGGCCTTCCAGAGGGAAGTGATTCAAGGAGTTTGTGGCCAGGGTGAGAGGGGTCAGAGATGATCTTGCCCGCTCGCTTCCAGTCCCTTGCAGTGTACAGTTCGTCAATGGTTTGGGGGGGGGGGGGAGGTTGCAGCCAATAACCTTCTCAGCTGATCGGACGATTCGCTGCAGCCTCCGGGTGTCGTGCTTGGTTGGCTGAGCCAAACCAGACCATGATGGAGAAGGTGAGGACAGACTCTACAATGGCCGTGTAGAATTGGACCATCATTGCCTGTGGCAGATTGTGTTTCCTCAGCTGCCTCAGGAAGTACATCCTCTGTTGTGCCTTCTAGTCCCTGCTAGTTTAAGTTTACATTTACTCCCGGGCGGCACGCAGCGGGTAGTGCCGCTACCTCACCGCGCCAGGGACCCGGGTTCGATCCTGACTACGGGTGCTGTCTCTGTCTATATGGAGTTTAGACGTTCTCTCTGTGACCTGCGTGGGTTTTTCTCCGGGTGCTCCGGTTTCCTCCCACGTCCCAAAGACGTGCGGGTGTGTAGGTTAATTGGCCCTCTGTAAATTGTAAATATGTCCTCAGTGTGTGTGTTGGATAGTGCGAGTGTACGGGGATCGCTGGCCAACAATGTTTCCGCGCTGTATCTCTAACCTAAACGAGGATGTTGGCTGGATTGGCAGGCTGTAATTATTTATGAGTAAATCTCTATATTACCATGTTGCCATGCATGCTAAGATTCGATCATATAGTAATGGTGATTAGTGCGGGTGTCAGGGGTTATGGGGAGAAGGCAGGAGAATGGGGTTAGGAGGGAGAGATAGATCAGCCATGATTGAATGGTGGAGTAGACTCGATGGGCCGAATGGCCTGATTCTGCTCCTATCGCATGCTTATGACGGGCGGTGATCAGGTAGAGGTACAATTGTGAAGTTGTCCGTGGATAGTGTTTGTACGTTTGGGGAGATTCAGGGCGGACATGGGCCACCCAGCGATCGCCCCGTACACTGACACTATCCTACACACACTGGGGACACTATCCTACACACTACCGAAGCCAATTAACCAACAACTCACCACGCCTTTGGGATGTGGAATGAAACCGGAGCACCCAGAGAAAACCCACGCGGTGACAATACACAATAGACAATAGGTGCAGGAGTAGGCCATTCGGCCCTTCGAGCCAGCACCGCCATTCAATGTGATCATGGCTGATCATCCCCAATCAGTACCCCTTCCTGCCTTCTCCCCATATCCCCTGACTCCGCTATCTTTAAGAGCCCTATCTAGCTCTCTCTTGAAAGTATCCAGAGAACCTGCCTCCACCGGCCTCTGAGGCAGAGAATTCCACAGACTCACCACTCTCTGTGAGAAAAAGTGTTTCCTCGTCTCCGTTCTAAATGGCCGACCCCTTATTCTTAAACTGTGTGTGTGGCCCCTGGTTCTGGACTCCCCCAACATCGGGAACATGTTTCCTGCCTCTAGCGTGTCAAAGCCCTTAACAATCTTATATGTCTCAATGAGATATCCTCTCATCCTTCTAAACTCCAGAGTGTACAAGCCCAGCCGCTCCATTCTCTCAGCATATGACAGTCCCGCCATCCCGGGAATTAACCGGGTAAACCTACGCTGCACTCCCTCAATAGCAAGAATAGCGTCACGGGGAGAACGTGCAAACTCCGCACAGCAGCACCCGCAGTCAGGATCGATCCCGGGTCTCTGGCGCCACCCATAAGTGTACTGATCGCTGGTCGGCGCGGACTGAGTGGACCGAAGGGCCTGTTTCTACGATGTATCTCTAAGGTCCAGTTTTCTGTTTACACTCTCTCTTCTCTCCCCCTCTCTCCCCTCCCCTCTCTCCCTCCCGCCCCCCCCTCTCTCACCTTAACCGCAGACCTTTCTTTGAGGGGATGTCTCAGTCGAGTTCCCAGACGGAGTTCGGGAGCCTGAACAGCAAAGGGAGTCTGAGCAAGGAGCTGGCCAGCCCGGTAGGTGTTTGGCCAATGGTCCAATGTTGTAATGGTTTCTTGATCGCGTGCACCAAGGTACAGTGAAACGTACTTGCAGCTGAGCGAGACTATCCCAGCACGGAAACACTATCACCGCGGCGTCCGTGTGAGGCCATTTTCACGGTCCCAGCTGCAGGTGGCCACAAAGACATGTCCCAGCCGTCACCTCCATTCCGGTAGCCAAAAGTGCTGGAGAAGCTCAGTGGGTGCAGCAGCATCTATGGAGCGAAGGAAATAGGCAAAGTTTCGGGCCAAAAATGCTGGAGAAAATCAGCGGGTGCAGCAGCATCTATGGAGTGAAGGAAATAGGCAACGTTTCGGACCGAAACCCTTTCAGGGTTTCGGCCCGAAACGTTGCCTATTTCCTTTCAGGGTTTTGGCCCAAAACGTTGCCTATTTCCTTTCAGGGTTTCGGCCCAAAACGTTGCCTATTTCCTTCAGGGTTTCAGGCCGAAACGTTGCCTATTTCCTTCAGGGTTTCGGCCTGAAACGTTGCCTATTTCCTTCAGGGTTTCGGCCCGAAACGTTGCCTATTCCCTTCGCTCCATAGATGCTGCCTCACCCGCTGAGTTTCTCCAGCACTTTTATCTGCCTTCGATTTTCCAGCATCTGCAGTTCCTTCTTAAACACCTCCATTCCTGGTCGTCCCTCTCCAGCCCTCGCTCCACCGGGGACAAGTCCTTGATTATGTCGGCTGCTCTTCCCCAAGCAGCGTGAAGTGTAGATGGAGTGGATGGTGGGGAGTGTGGTCTGTGTGTGTGACGGACTGGGCCACATCTACAATGGTTGGGAGTGTGACTCGGCTTGTACTCGCTACAATGGTGGTGAGACCCGGCTTGTACTCGCTGGAATTTAGAAGATTGAGGGGGGATCTTATAGAAACTCACAAAATTCTTAAGGGGTTGGACAGGCTAGATGCAGGAAGATTGTTCCCGAGGTTGGGGAAGTCCAGAACAAGGGGTCACTGTTTAAGGATAAGAGGGAAGTCTTTTAGGACCGAGATGAGAAAACAAAATTCACACAGAGAAAGTGGTGAATCTGTGGAATTCTCTGCCACAGAAAGTAGTTGAGGCCAGTTCATTGGCTATATTTAAGAGGGAGTTAGATGTGGCCCTTGTGGCTAAAGGGATCAGGGGGTATGGAGTGAAGGCAGGTACGGGATACTGAGTTGGATGATCAGCCATGATCATATTGAATGGCGGTGCAGGCTCGAAGGGCCGAATGGCCTACTCCTGCACCTATTTTCTATGTCTATGTTTCTATGTGTGGTCTGTGTGATGGACTGGGCCACATCTACAATAGTCACAGAGTGATACAGCATGGAAACAGGCCCTTCGGTCCAACTTGCCCACACCGGCCAACAATGTCCCATCTACACTAGTCCCACCTGCCCGCGTTTGGCCCATATCTCTCCAAACCCGTCCTATCCATGTACCTGTCTGTTTCTTAAACGTTGGGATAGTCCCAGCCTCAACTACAATGGTGGGGAGTGTGGTCTGTGTGTGACGGACTGGGCTACATCTACAATGGTGGGGAGTGTGGTCTGTGTGACGGACTGGGCTACATCCACGACTCTGCGATTCCTTGCGGTCGTGGTCAGCTGGGAAGGTGGGAAGTCGGGGAGGAGCTTGCTGCAACTAATATCTCCTTTCCCTTTGGCTTCCCGTCGCGGCCAGCTGGAGGCGACGTCGAGCGAGAAAATCCGGACGTCTCGTGCCAAAGTCTCGGAGGACGTAGGATCGGAATCCGAGATCCCGGTAAAGTATGTGGTTTCCCAGTGGAGGGGCTGCCTTGGCACGGACCGTAGCCCTGCCCCCCCCCCACACACACCTCCTCCCTCCCCTCGCCAGACATCCGGAGCACGGTAGAGTTGCTGCCTCGCTGCACCAGGGTGCTGTCTGTACGGAGTTTACAAGTCCACTCCGCCATTCAATCACGGCTGGTCTATCTCTCCCTCCTGACCCCATTCTCCTGCCTTCTCCCCGTAATCCTTGACACCCGCACTGATCAAAGGTTCAAAGGTTCTTTATTAGTCACATACACCAATTGGTGCAGTGAAATGTGGATTGCCATCGCAGCACATAAAAACACACAACATAATGGGAAACTGAAGAAAAGCAGTCATGTGTGGAGTGGAGATACAAGGGAGTGTCTGTGACAGAGTGGAGACTGGAGATAGACAGAAGTGGACAAACTGGATGAGAAGGTAGAACTTCGAACAGCTCACACAAAGTTTACTGTAGCGATACAGCGTGGAAACAGGCCCTTCGGCCCACCGAGTCCATGCCGACCATCCATCACCCATTCACACCAGTTCTAACCCACACACTAGGGACAATTAATCTACAAACCCGCACGTCTTTGGAGTGTGGGAGGAAACCGGAGCACCCGGAGAAAACCCACGCAGGTCACGGGGAGAACGTGCAAACTCCGCACAGTGAGCGCCCGTAGTCGGGATGGAACCCGGGTCTCTGGCGCTGTGAGGCAGCAGCTCTACCCGCTGCGCCACCATGCCGCCCTCTCCTCTCTGTGTCCCAGCGAGTGGCGATGGAGAGAGGGTGTCGGCTCACTGTTGCGTTGTTCCCGTAGGATTTGGTGGAGCAGGAGTCGCTCGGGGAACTCAATCCCCCGCCATCGAATCCGGAGAAATCCAAACCACTGACCAAGAGCAGCAAGTCCGACACCCAGATCTTTGCTTCACCCAGGTGAGGGGGGCACTTTGTGCAGGGCCCATTGACTGGGGACGGGTATCATGCACGCGCGCGCACACTCACCCTCAATGGGGGACAGGATGCACATGCACACTCACAGACACACACTCACAGACACACACTCACACACACTCACTCTCATGGACACACACTCACGGACATACACTCACATACACACTCATGCACACACTTGCGGACACACTCAGGGACACTTTCATGGACACACACTCACAGACACACTCACACACACACTCACAGACACACTCATGCACACACTCAGACACACACTCATGGACACACACTGACAGACACACACACACACACTCATGCACACTCGCACACACACTCACATACACACATGCACTCACACACACGCACTCACACACGCACTCACATACACACACACCCACACCTCACACACACACACACACTCATAGACACACACTCACTCACACACACACTCACACACTCACTCTCATGGACACACACTCACGGACATACACTCACAGACACACACTAATGCACACACTCTCACAGACACATACTCTCACACTCATGGACACACACACACTCACTCTCATGG
Source organism: Malacoraja senta (assembly GCA_038087875.1). Lineage (NCBI taxonomy): Eukaryota > Metazoa > Chordata > Chondrichthyes > Rajiformes > Rajidae > Malacoraja > Malacoraja senta. Next base: position 297,740 of record JAXLNO010003109.1, read on the forward strand.
ACACACACTCACAGACACACTCACACGGACACACACTCAGTCACACACGCACGCACGCACACAGACACACACACGCACGCACAGACACACACACACACACACACATAGACACACAGATACACACACACACACATATATACACACACACACACACACACATACACACACACACACACTGTGACGTGACCCTGTGCTGTGTGTTCCCAGTAAAGTTGAGGCTGCCCACACTCCGAAGCACAGGAGGACTCCACTGAAGGACCGGCAGGTGTCTCGGGCACAGAACGAGAGGGCCAACAGCTCTGACAGCGAGAGGTCGCCGGAGCTCAGCATCCAGGTGACGGGGGGGGGGGGGGAGTTCTGCCATCCTGTGTGTACGTAAGGTTCATTGTCCACGACTTGTCACCTCTCCTCACAGCCTTTTGTCATTAGAACGTAAAACAAAACAGCATATATATATATATATATGTATAAATATCTAATGCATACAGCATTAGATATATGCTGTATGCATTAGATATATATACATATATATATGCTGTATATATATCGAATGCGCGTGTATATCTATCTGTATGTATATATATATATATATATATATATATATATATATATATATAGACAATAGGTACAGGTGTAGGCCATTCGGCCCTTCAAGCCAGCACCGCTATTCAATGTGATCATGGCTGATCATCCCCAATCAGTACCCCGTTCCTGCCTTCTCCCCACATCCCCTGACTCCGCTATCTTTAAGAGATCTATCCAGCTCCCTATATATATATATATATATATATATATATATATATGTGTGTGTGTGTGTGTGTGTGTGTGTAAGAAAGAGCCCTATCTATATGTGTGTAAGAAAAAAATGCAGATGATGGTTTAAATCGAAGGTAGACACAAAATGCTGGGAGTAACTCAGCGGGTGAGGCAACATCTATGGAGAGAAGGAATGGGTGACGTTTCGGGTCAAGACCCTTCTTCAGACTTCTCTCCAGAGATGCTGCCTCACCCGCCGAGTTGCTCCGGCATTTTGTGTCTACCTTCGATTTTATCCAGCATCTGCGTTTTTTTCTCGCATGTTTTTTTCGCTGACTGGATAGCATGCAACAAAACATTGTACATGTGACAATAATCAAACCTTCTGGGGGGAATTTTTGATATCTTTTCCGGACCCCGATATAAAACTGATCACACTAGGTATGTCAGAGGCCTGTTCTAAGCTAACGATATTTCATAGAAACATAGACAATAGGTGCAGGAGTAGGCCATTCGGCTCTCCGAGCCTGCACCGCCATTCGATATGATCCTGGCTGATCATCCAACTCAGTATCCTGTACCTGCTTTCTCTCCATACCCCCTGATCCCTTTAGCCACAAGGGCCACATCTAACTCCCTCTTAAATATAGCCAATGAACTGGCCTCAACTACCCTCTGTGGCAGAGAATTCCACAGATTCACCACTCTCTGTGTGAAAAATGTTTTTCTCATCTCGGTCCTAAAAGACTTCCCCCTTATCCTTAAACTGTGTGACCCCCCTCGTCCTGGACTTCCCCAACATCGGGAACAATCTTCCTGCATCTAGCCTGGCCAACCCCTTAAGAATTTTGTACGTTCCTATAAGATCCCCCCTCAATCTTCTAAATTCTAGCGAGTTTCAAAGACGTTTCCTTAACTATGGCCTTATAACGGCGAAAAAGTTAATACTCAAATTTTTTGGAAACAGACAACAGTCCCTACAGTGAAGATGTGGATTACGGATATGTCCGAGACACTACATTTGGAAAACATTAGGCTTGTCTTGGCGGAAAAAACAGATCAATTTCTTAAGACATGGACACCGTTTACCGAATTGTTACAACAATAGTATGGTGAAACACAAATTTAAATTTAAATCCAATGCTGGGTTGGGTGGGCAGGGGGGGGGGGGTGGTGGGGCAAGGCATATCTCCACTTTTTTTCTTTTTTTGTTATTCCTCTATCTTTCTGGCGCACCGCTTTGGTAGTTTAGGGAACTCTCTTTTGTTCTTCTTCAATCTATATCTTTTTCACTTTCTGCGTCTTTTCTTTCTTGCTTTCTCTTTCTTTTCTTTTTTTCATTATCAAGGTTTAGGTCACAAGGTTAAAAAACGATAATTGTGTACTTTTAGGTGCCGAATGTTTTATCTTTGAACAATCGCTTCTAATTTAAATGTTTTTTTGTTGTTTTTTTAACATTTAAAAAAAAGATAATAATAATCTAAACCGACCTACAGGTTCCCCGTAAGGTGGTGTATGACCAGCTGAACCAGATCCTCTTGGCGTCAGAGAGCAGCGTTCCCGAGACGGTGATCATGGTCAGCACTGTGGACTGGCAGGGACAGGTACGCACAGGTGGGGGCGACAGGCACACACGGGGGCCAGGTACACATTAATAATAATAATACATTTTATTTATATAGCGCTTTTCAGGACTCAAAGTCGCTTTACATTGAGAGTCAAGAATAAACAAAACAAAATAGAGCAGTAAGACAGAGATGCAAAGGGGAGGGGAACATGGGACTAAGGGTATGCAGAGGTGAAGAGATGGGTCTTGAGGCGGGACTGGAAGATGGTGAGGGACTCAGAATTTCGGAGAAATAATTCCCTGAACATTCAGCCATTTAGTAAGTGTAAAACAAACTGGGACATTTGCTTTGACTCCAGCAGACAAGAGAAAATCACATTCAATGGGGAATTTAACCCAAGTCTCTCAGCAAGATTATATCCGTCCACTGGGGAGCGGCGGACAAAATACACACCGATGGATACATTCCACCCTCCCTCCCTCCTCACAACCTCTCCCTCTGCCATTTTCTCTCCTCTCCTCTCCTCTCTCACTTTCCCTCCTCCCCTCTCTCCATAACTCCTCTCCCTCACTCTGTAACTCTCACACCTCTTTCCCCCATCCCTCTCTGCCTCATTCCACTCCCCCCTCACACACTCCCTATAATTCCTCTTCCCTCACTCCCTCTCACACTCTCCTCTTCCCCTTTCCCTCGCACACGTTCTGTCTGTGTCTATAATTCTCTCTCACCTCCAGCTTTCTCCCCCTCTCACACACCCGCAGTGAGTCCCTCCCATGTCCAGCTCTCTCTCTCTCTCTCTCTCACACCCTCAGTAATAGCCCTGTCCCACGGTACGAGTTCATTCCAAGAGCTCTCTCGAGTTTTAAAAAAAAATCAAGCTCGTGGTAAGCACGGAGAATGAATGTAGCGGGTACGTCGGAGCTCGGGGACGTCTCTTAGCGGCTCGTAACGCTAACGCCAGGTACTCGGGAAGACTCGCTAACGGCAGGTAAGCTCGGAAAGTCTCGGGAAGATGTTTCAACACGTTGAAAAATGTCCACGAGAGCCCCGAGTACCGACGAGTGGCCATTACCGTAAATCTCCGAGTTCGAATCAGGGCAAACTCGGGGAGAACTCTTGGAATGAACTCGTACAGTGGGACAGGGGTTTGACTCTCTCTCTCCTTCTCCCCATGTCCCTCTCTCTCTCTCTCTCTCTCTCTCCCTCTCACACCCTGTAACACTCTATAGCTCCTCTCCCCCTCACTCACTCCTTCAGTAACTCTCCCTCTCTCCCCTCTATCTCCTGTTCTCACATCCTCTGTAACTTCCTTACTCTCTCTCCCCTTCCCCTCTCACACCCTCAGTAACACTCTTTCTTCCCCCCATGTTCTCTCTCTCTCTCTCTCTCTCTCTCTCACACCCTGTAACACTCTGTAGCTCCCCTTCCCCTCCCCCACACCCTCAGTAACTCTCTCTCCCTCTTTCCCTCTCTACCTTCACTCTCTCTCCCCTTCCCCTCTCTCACACCCTCAGTAACTCTTGTTCTCCCCCCTCCCCTTTGCCTCTCCTGCTCCCACACCCTATGTAACTCTCCCTGTGTCTCTCCCCCACCACAGTACGTGTCTGAGCTGCTGCTGGAACAGAAGAAGGCCGTTGTGTGTACCTGCTCCATGATCGAGGTGCAGACCTCACTCTCCGCCCTCCTCACCAGGATCCAGCGCTAGTGAGTGTGTGTGTCCGCAGCTGGCCCCGGTCACCCGCCGATACCCGGGATGGAGGGAGGAGAGCTGTGCTTGGGAAGAAATGTTTAAGGAGGAACTGCAGATGCTGGTAAAATCGAAGGTAGACACAAAATGCTGGAGGAACTCAGCGGGTGAGGCAGCATCAGAGACCCATCTTCATCTATGGAGAGAAGGAATGTGCGACGTTTCGTGTCGAGACACTTCTTCATCTAGGGAGAGAAGGAATTGCCGACGTTTCGGGTTGAGACCCTTCCGGGTCGAGACCCGAAACGTCGCCAATTCCTTCTCTCCATAGATGCTGCCTCACCCGCTGAGTTACTCCAGCATTTAGTGTCTACCTGGGCATGGGAAGGAGACTGCGGGGGGGGGAGGTTGGAAGGGTCGGGGAGAGGAGCTGATGTGGAGGGGGGGATATATGTTGGGGGGGGGGATGTATGTGTGGGGGGGGGTCAGGGCTGGGGTCAGCCACTGCTCCGTTACCTCTCCCCGCTGACCCTCTCCCCCCCTCCTCCCCCGCAGCTGTAACTGCAACGCACAGATGCCGCGGCCGGTGAAGGTGGCGGCGGTGGGCGGGCAGAGCTACCTCGCCGCCGTGCTGCGCTTCTTCGTGGAGCAGCTCGCCAACAAGACGTCCGACTGGCTCAACTACCTGCGCTTCCTGGTCGTGCCCTTGGGTGAGAGAGCCCTTCCCTCTCCCCGTCCACTGCCCCCCCCTCCCCACTCCCCCCCCGGTCCAGCCCCATCCCCCCTTCCCTCTCCCTGTGTCCCCCCCATCCCCCCCACCCCATCTCCCCACTTCACCACTCCCCACCCGATCCATCCCCCCTTCCCTCTCCCCGTGTCCCCCCCACACTCCCCATCTCCCACCCGATCCATCCCCCATCCCCCGTTCCCTCTCCCCATCCCAATCCCCCCCACTCCCCATCTCCCCCCTCCCCACTCCCCACCTGATCCAACCCCCCCACTCCCCATCCCCCCTCCATCCCCATCCCCATCCCCATCTCCCCACCCGATCCATCCCCCATCGCCCCTTCCCTCTCCCCATCTCCCCCCCGATCCATCCCCATCGCCCCTTCCCTCTCCCCATCTCCCCCCCCATCCCCCCCACTCCCCCCCCATCTCCCACCCTCCCCCCACCGTAACACCTCCCTCCCCTTGTGTCCCCCATCGGCTCTCGCACCGCACTCTGTCACCCCTCCCCCTCCCCTCATTATCCGTCCCCTTCCCCCTCTCCATTCTCTATCCAGAGAGAGAGAGAGAGAGAGAGAGAGAGAGGGGGGGATAAAAAAGAGAGGAAAAAAAGAGAGGAAAAAAAGAGAAAAAGGAAAAAGAGAGCGAGAGAAGAAAAAGAGAAAAAGTGAGATTAAAGAGGAAAAAAAAGAAAAGAAAGGAAAAGAGAAAAAAAGAAAAAAGAGAGAGGAAAATAGACCCCGTTGTCCGTCCCCTTCCCCGCTGTCGACCCTCCTCCTGTTGTCATTTTGGAGCAGAATCAGGCCATTCGGCCCATCGAGTCTACTCCACCATTCAATCACGGCCGATCTATCTTTCCCTCTCAACCCCATTCTCCCGCCTTCTCCCCATAACCCGACATCCTTATTAATCAAGAATCTGTCAATCTCTGGAAGGCAAAAAATCTTCAATCTTCTTCCCTTCTCTGTCCTGGGTCAGGGCTGCACCCGGTGGCCAAGTACATGGCATCTCTGGACAGCAAGTACAGCACGCTCTTCCTTGACTCGGCCTGGAGTGAGCTGTTCAGCAAGTCCGAGCCGCCCAGTGCAGGTAGGAATTCAACGGTTCGTTGCTGCTTTCTTGTCGCGCACATGTACAAATCTGTGAAATTCTCTTTCCAGTCGCCAGGTTTGAATAAATGAATGAATACGTTTATTGGCCAAATATTCACATACAAGGAATTTGCCTTGGTGCTCCGCCCGCAAGTGACAACACGACATACAGGAATGACACATAAAACATTAAACATTAATAATAAAACATTTGTCGCCATCTCCAAAGTCCCAAAGTCACTAGGTCTTTCGACTTTACTCTGGATTCTGTTATTAGTTTAGTTTAGAAATGAAAGTGGCAATGCCTGCGGATTGTGCAAAAACTACAGAACAGCAGAACAGAACCTGTATTTACATTTTATTTATTTATTTGTTTATTTATTAATTATATTTTTATTAGAAGCGTAAATACATAATAGCGACATGGTTTGTTTATCAATTACATTCATACAAAGCTTTCTGTTTTTATAGAATTTTTTTAAAAGAATTTTTCTGAAAAGAAAGATATATAAACTAATAGAAAAGAAGGGATAAAGAGGAAAAAAAGGGAGAGAGAGAAAAAACAAAAAAATGACCAATGACAGTTTTGGAGATAGGTCCGTAGATTATTATTATTTTTTATTTTTTTATTTTTTTTTAAATTAGAAGTATTGTACATTACAGTAATCTGCAATAACGTAAGTTTATACAGTTCTTGTACCACTTCTTATTTTAAACTGTAATAAGAAAAAAGGATAGAAAGAGTTAGTAAAGATAGTCAGTGAGTGAATGAAAGAGTGGTCCAGGAACACCCATATGAACCTAAACCACAAGAAATAGTTAAAAAAGAAAAGAAAGAAACCAAAAGGAGGAAAAAGAAAAAAGAAAGTAAGATTGGACATTATGAGAGGGATGTACCTACTTCTTATCTTTACTCACCCCTCGCCAGGTCCTAAAACCATTTATTATCAACATTTTGTTGCACCCTATGTTTGTAATAAGTCGATATATGGAGACCAAATCTTTTGGAATTGGTCTTGTTTACCTGCTAGGAGGAATCTCACATCTTCTAGGTGTAGGTCCGTAGATTATAAGGCATGGTTATTCATCCAATCATGAGCTCAGGTTTCTGTGTTGAACCAGTTTACCTCTTTTTTTAAAATCAATAAATGGAGCCCATGTTCTAACAAATAATTCTAATTTTTCCCAAGTGTATGGTCTCAGACGTTTCTGCAATCCACATTTTAATTGTGGGGGGTGTTGGATTTTTCCAAAATGTTAGTATGAATTTTTTCCCAGTGATTATACTGTAATCAAGAACATTTCTTTGATTTGTTTACATTTTAGAATAAAAAAATAAAAAAAAGACACAGCACAACACAACAGTAAATGAGTCCCTGGTGAGATCAGAGTTCAGTCCTGACGGCCTGTGGGAAGAAACTCCGTCTCATCCTCTCTGTTTTCACAGCGTGACAGCGGAGGCGTTTGCCTGACCGTAGCAGCTGGAACAGTCCGTTGCTGGGGTCCCTCATGATCTTGCTGGCTCATTATGTTCCGCGCTGTATCTCTGAACTAAACCAACGGTTAGATTTGTCTCATGCTATTCTGCCGTGTGTTCTAACGCCCCTCAGATGCGCTGGACGTGGTCGGGCGGATCACACAGTACATATCTGGTGCCCAGGTGTCTCACCAGCTGCCCATAGCCGAGGCCATGCTGACCTGCAAGCACAAGAGGTAAGGAGACACACTTCAGTGAGGTGAACACTGGGTGCCCCCCCCCCCTCACTCTCGCTGTTCTCTAACGCAATGCCTCCTTCTCCCCACAGTCACGAAGATGATTCATATCAGAAGTTTATTCCATTTATTGGCGTGAGTATCTCTTCTATTGCACTGCTTTTACAAGTGTATTCTTTATAAACATTCACTCTCTCTGTACACGCACTCTCTCTCAAGAACACTCTCCCTCGCGCAGGCTGTCTCTCTCTCGTGCACTCTCGAGCACTTTGTCCGCTGCGCATGCTGTTTATCACTCGCTGTCTCTCTCTCCCTCTCTCGCGCACTCTTTCTCTCCCTCACTCTTGCTGCGTCTCTATCCCTTGTGTACACCTTCTCTTTCACGCACTCCTTCTCATACCGTCTCTCTCTCTCTCCTATCTTTTGCACCTGCGCTCTCTCACTCGCACACAAAACTATTTCCTTTAACGTGGCTGGAGATTAAAACTTGATTGACAATGCACAACAATTATAAATGTGATTTATTCCACAGGTGGTGAAAGTCGGCATCATTGAACCCTGCCCGTCTGCTTCAGGTAGCGATATTCCTGGCTCTGCCAATGACTGCGCCTTGCACAGTCGATGTGCTCCTGTCTCTCTCCCTTTTCTCCTCCAGCCCCCGTGTCCTGCTGCCTGCTGTCCCACCTTCACCCTTCCCTGCTGGTTGAACCATTGTGTGCACTTCCACGTAGATTTATGGTGAAAGGGGAAAGATTTAAAGCGGTCCCGTGGGGCAGGTTTTTTGGATGGTATATTTTTTTAAGTTTAGTTTAGAGATAACAGGCCCACCGGGTCCGCACCGACCTGCGATCTCCGCACACTAACACTATCCTACACACACTGGGGACAATTTTTACATTTACCAAGCCAATTAACCTACAAACCTGTACGTCTTTGGAGTGCGGGAGGAAACCGAAGATCTCGGAGAAAACACGCGCAGGTCACGGGGTGAACGTGCAAACTCCGTACAGACAGCTCCCTTGGTCGGGGTCGAGCCCGGGTCTCCGGCGCTGCATTCGCTGTAAGGCAGCAACTTTCCCGCTGCGTCACCGTGACACCCAAATGCAGATGTATAAGATGGCAGGTATAAGGAATGGCCTGCCGGAGGAAATGGCAATGAGTTGACGGATACAAACGGGTTGGAAACGTGGTACCCAGTGCACTGCCTAGTGTAATCTATTATTCTTATACTCTTGTATTTCAGTATGATTGTGCTTATGTACAGTAAGATTTTATACTGAATTGTATGCTCTAAACCCAAGGTACGTGACAATAATGTACCATTTATAAATATATTTTAATAACACTTGGACAGGTGGAGGAGGCCCTTCGAGTCAGCACCGCCATTCATTGTGATTATGGCTGATCGTCCCCTATCAATAACCCGTGCCTGCCTTCTCCCCAAATCCCTTGATTCCATCAGCCCCTAGAGCTCTATCTAACTCTCTCTTAAATCCATCCAGTGATTTGGCCTCCACTGCCCTCTGTGGCAGGGAATTCCACAAATTCACAACTCTCTGGGTGAAAACGTTTTTCTCACCTCAGTCTTAAATGACCTCCCCTTTATTCTAAGACTGTGTGTGACCCCTGGTTCTGGACTCGCCCAACAATGGGAACATTTTTCCTGCATTTAGCTTGTCCAGTCCTTTTATAATTTTATATGTTTCTATAAGATCTCCCCCTCATCCTTCTAAACCCCAGTGAATACAAGCCTAGTCTTTTCAATCTTTCCTCATATGACAGTCCCGCCATCCCAGGGATCAATCTCGTGAACCAACGCTGCACTGCCTCAATCACAAGGATGTCCTTCCTCAAATTAGGAGACCAAAACTCCAGATTTAAATGGCCCCCCCCTTTATTCTAAGACTGTGTGGCCCCTGGTTTCTCCAGCATTTTTGTCTACCTTCACCCGCTCACACTAGTTCTGTAGAGAAACGAGGCAGTGCGGACGCTGGTGTACTGGGAAAGACATCGTGCCCCCCACGTAGCTCGCTGACGTTGGCCAGGGTGTGTCTTTGCGCCTCATCTTCTCTCTCCCTTGCAGCCGCCGCTGAGCCAGAGGACACGGTGACGGCTGTGAGCTTTACCCCCTCCACGTCCCCTCCCCACAGCGCGAGCTCCGCGCACGTCAAAGAGGCCGTGTCCACGCCACCCTCCTCGCCGTCCATGAGTGGAGGCCTTTCCACCACCAGGTGAGTGAGCGAGCGCTGTTTCAGTTGCCGTTTAGTTTATTGTCATGTGAACCGAGGGACAGTGAGAAGCTTTTGTTGCGTGCTAAACGCCTCCGTTGCCATGCTCTGAGAACGGAGTGGTTGAGAAGGAGTTTCTTCCCAGAGGCCATTAGGACTGTAAACTCCTATCTCACCAGGGACTAACTTTACTGAACCATTCTACTGGGGGGTTTTAAATTGCTGTTTTTTTTCTTTTTTCCTTCCTCCCACAATATGTAATATGTAAAAGAATATGTGATTCTGTTCCATTCTGTTTGTAGTTTGTTAGTTAGTTAGTTTGTTTTTTACACAAAGTCCACAAGCATTGCCACTTTACATTTCACTGCACATCTCGTATGTGTATGTGACGAATAAACTTGACTTAACCAGGCAGCGAATAGACAATACATGATTACAATCGAGCCATTCACAGTCTATAGATACATGATAACGTTTAGTGCAAGGTAAAGATCAAAGATAGTCTGAGGGTCACCAATGAGGTAGATAGTTCAGCACTGGTCTCTGGTTGTGATCGGATGATTCAGTTGCTGGATAACAATAGACAATAGGTGCAGGAGTAGGCCATTCGGCCCTTCGAGCCAGCACCGCCATTCAATGTGATCATGGCTGATCATCCCCAATCAGTACCCCATTCCTGCCTTCTCCCCATATCCCCTGACTCCGCTATTTTTAAGAGCCCTATCTAACTCTCTCTTGAAAGCATGCAGAGAACCGGCCTCCACCGCCCTCTGAGGCAGAGAATTCCACAGACTCACCACTCTCTGTGAGAAAAAGTGTTTCCACGTCTCTGTTCTAAATGGCTTACCCCTTATTCTTAAACTGTGTGTGTGGCCCCTGGTTCTGGACTCCCCCAACATCGGGAACATGTTTCCTGCCTCTAGCGTGTCCAAACCCTTAACAATCATTCGTAACTGTCACTGTATGTCATGTTGTTACTTGTGGGCGGAGCACCAAGGCAAATTCCTTGTATGTGAATACTTGGCCAATAAACTTACTTATCTTAGATGTTTCAAGGGACTCCTGGGAATTTGAAGTTTTCAGTCATCTCTACTTCAGCGCCGTCAATGCAAACTGGGGTCTGTGTACCGCGACACTTCCTGAATCCCGTCACCATCTCCTTTGTCTTGAGACAGTGATCGACTTCAGGAAGCGAAGTGGTACACATCCCCAGTGTGGAGCGCGGCCAGGGGGGCAGGGGCGGGGGTTTGGTTTGGGGGCCGGGTACGGGGGGGGATGACGATGATGTTGATGTTGCAGCCCGGGAGGCGGGGAAGCCATGGGGCTGCAGGTGGACTACTGGCTCTCCCAGTCGGCCGAGCGGCGGAAGGAAGGAGAGAAGCGGGACGCCAACGCCAAGAACACGCTGAAGAGCGCCTTCCGCTCGGTGCAAGTCAGCCGGCTGCCGAACGACGGGGAGCTCACGCCCTCCGTCATCATGTCCATGACAGTGGTCACCAAAGAAAAGAACAAGAAAGGTGAGAGGGAATGGAACCGGCGGGACCACTGATTCCTGGATTATTATATCATGTTGTCACCGAGCCTAGGGTAGACAATAAGAACCTTTTTTCTCACAGAGGTTAAAGCTGAGACCTGATAGAAGTAGACAATAGGTGGTGGAGTAGAAATCAACGCTCACTACTTGCCTTCCACGCACCTCCTTCCACCACCCTACCAGGGTGGAAATGTCAAAGACCAGAGGGCAGAGCTTTATATTGTGAGGGACAAAGTTTAAAGGAGATATGTGGTGCAAGTTTATTTTTACACAGTGGGTGGTGGTGGAGCCGTTTCAGATTCGTTAGTGGCATTTGAAAGGTATTTGTGCACACGGACATACAGGGAGAGTTTGCGAACTCCACACAGGCAGCACTGGACCATGATTGGAGCTGTGCGGTAGCGTATCTACCTGTGTTACACCCTTAAGCTTGGTGCCTGTTTAAATCGCAGTCCCAGCACGAGGCAGGAGGGGAAGGTCGGCAGAGGCTCGGAAGGGCCGGGCGTGACTAACGTTCCTATGTTTACAGTGCCGACGATATTCTTGAGCAAGAGGCCGAAGGATAAGGAGTTGGACTCGAAGAGCCAGGTGATCGAAGGCATCAGTCGTCTGATCTGCTCGGCCAAACAGCAGCAACAGAGCATGCTGAAAGGTGAGGCCAGGCTCCTGTTGATAACATCCCACGGAGCAGGCGTGGTGAATCCGCTCCTGGTTCACACGCCCCTGTTAGGTTGTAGGGTTCAGTTTTTAAAATGTGTTCCACTTTACCTAGAGCTGCCAGGTATTCCTGAGCTCTGGAATACCATCAAAACCCGTCCTCATCTTTAGACATTTATTTCTCTTTGATCCATCATGGGGGGAAAAAGGACACCAGAGTGCTGGAGTAGCTCAGCGGGTCTGTGGAGAACGTGGATAGGTGACGTTTCACAGAGTGCTGGAGTAACTCAGCGGGTCAGGCAGCATCTGTGGAGAACGTGGATAGGTGACGTTTCACAGAGTGCTGGAGTAACTCAGCGGGTCAGGCAGCATCTGTGGAGAACATGGATAGGTGACGTTTCACAGAGTGCTGGAGTAACTCAGTGGGTCAGGCAGCATCTGTGGAGAATATGGATAGGTGACGTTTCACACAGTGCTGGAGTAACTCAGCGGGTCAGGCAGCATCTGTGGAGAACATGGATAGGTGACGTTTCACAGAGTGCTGGAGTAACTCAGCGGGTCAGGCAGCATCTGTGGAGAACATGGATAGGTGACGTTTCACAGCGTGCTGGAGTAACTCAGCCGATGAGGAAAACATTTTTCACACAGAGTGGTGAATCTGTAGAATTCTCTGCCACAGAAGGTAGTTGAGGCCAGTTCATTGGCTATATTTAAGAGGGAGTTAAATGTGGCCCTTGTGGCTAAAGGGATCAGGGGGTATGGAGAGAAAGCAGGTACAGGATACTGAGTTGGATGATCAGCCATGATCATATTGAATGGCGGTGCAGGCTCGAAGGGCCGAATGGCCTACTCCTGCACTTATTTTCTATGTTTCTGTCAGGCAGCATCTCTGGAGAATATGGATAGGTGACGTTTCGGGTTCCGACCCTTCTTCAGACTGATGTGCCCTTAGATCTCCTCCTATGGTTCGAGGTTAAATCTGGGCAGGGGTAGGGTGGTGGAAGGAGGTGCGTGGAAGAGAAGGAGGCAAGTAGTGAGCGTTGATTCTTTCTCTCTTGCAGTCTCCATTGATGGGCTGGATTGGAACGATGTGAAGTTTTTCCAGCTTGCTGCCCAGTGGCCAACTCACGTCAAGCACTTCCCCATCGGACTCTTCTCCTACAGCAAGTCCGGCTGCTAGCTCAGCGCAGAGGGACGGACGGCTGCAAGGTGCTCAGGACGGCGTTTGCTCTGCAAACTCCCAGCTGCTGGGAGTGCACGTCCGACTGGAAATTAGAACGGAGATGCAACGCTGGCTGTTTCTTCAGGGGAACGCCATAGCTGGCGAGCTGTGTAGAGAGCAGCTTTTATACTCATAGTGCGTTTGTGTCTGTCTGCGTCGTCTCCCTATCTGTCTACGTCTTCTCCGTTTGTGTCTGTAACGTATCCTGTTTGTACCGTGCCGTCTGTACCGTACTGTCTGCCTCGTACCGTCTGTCTGCTTCCTACTCCGTGTCTGTCTGCCTCCTACTCCGTGTCTGTCTGCCTCGTACCCCGTCTGTCTGCCTCGTATCCTGTCTGTGTCTGCCTTGTACCGTCTGTGTCTGCCTCGTACCCCGTCTGTCTGCCTCCTACCCCTGTCTGTGTCTGCCTCCTACCCGTCTGTGTCTCCCTCATACCCTGTCTGTGTCTTACCCTGTCTACGTCATAGTGTCTGTGTCATACCGTTTGTGTCTGGCGCATCCCCTGTCTGTCTGTGTAGGGCCCTGTGTGGTGATCACACCATCTGTTTTGCCCCACCACCCACTCACTAAACTGTGACACTGTCCAGATATTGCTGTGAAGGTGCAAGCAGGAATCGCCCCCTCTTCTTTCCCTGTCCCTCTTCCTTGCACAATGCTGCAGAAGGCATCTTATTTCCAGATGCAACAGATCAAGTCTTCCCCACCACCACCACCCCTCTCTACCAGCATACCCAATTTATTCCTACACTCTATTGTAATCTTTACCCTTCATCTAACCCACACTGGCCCTTCTCTGGATGAGGACAGTATCGCTCGGTGTCCACTGTGGCCTGACCCTACCTCAGCAGTGCACGGTTGGTCATACGTGGTGTGGAGGGAGCTTCACTCTGTGTGTGTGTGAGTCCCGTGTCTAGGAAGTGTGTGATGAGACACTATTGAGGAAGCTTCACTCCGTGTTTGACTCGTACCCAGGAAGTGAAGTGATGGGACAGTGTAAGAAGGGGTGTTATTCTATATCCAACTCAGTAAATGGGTGAAAGATTCAAGTGGGTAAATGAGTTGAGATATCAGTAATGTGTAAGAAAGAACTGCAGATGCTGGAAAAATCGAAGGTGGACTAAAATGCTCAGCGGGTGAGGCAGCATCTATGGAGAGAAGGAATTGGCGAAGTTTCGGGTCGAGACCCTTCTAAGGGATAAAGGAAAGGCCTTTGTTAGCTGTGGGCTGGGCGAAAACGAGTTTAGTTTAAGAAAGAACTGCAGATGCTGGAAAAATTGAAGGTAGACACAAAATGCTGGAGAAACTCAGATGGTGAGGCAGCATCTATGGAGAGAAGGAATTAGTGACGTTTCGGGTCGAGACCCAAAAGGGTCGAGACCCAAAACGTCGGCAATTCCTTCTCTCCATAGATGAAGAAGGGTCTCGACCTGAAACATCGCCAATTCCTTCTCTCCATAGATGAAGAAGGGTCTCGACCCAAAACCTTGTCAATTCCTTCTCTCCAAGAATGAAGAAGGGTCTCTACCCTGAAAGGTCACCCATTCCTTCGCTCCATAGATGCTGCCTCACCCGCTGAGTTTCTCCAGCATTTTTGTCTACCTTAAACATATGCTCTCTAGTTTTAGACTTCCTGACTGGGGTAAACCACTGTGACCATTCACTTTATCTATATCCCTCATTATTTTATATACATGTCAGGTCAGGTCAGGTATTAGCAAGGGTGGTGAGTGCCTGGAAAGTGCTACTAGGGTTGGTGGTGTAGGCAGATAAGATAGGGGCTTTTGGATAGGCACCCTGTGGAAATGTGGGGTGTGGACAGATACGGATTGTGCGCAGGTAGATGGAGATAGTATCTTGTGGACTAAAGGGCCTGTTCTTGTGCTGTACTGTCCCACGTTCTAAGGTCACTCTTCAGCCTCCTCTGCTTCAGGGTAGAAAAATCCCAAGATGTTGAACGTGTGTTTGATGTGTGTGTGTGGGGGGGAAAAGGAGGGGGGGGGGGCTGCGCATGTATGTGGTGTGTTCAGAGAATGAGAGCGGCAGTACAGAGGATGGATGACAAATGTTGAGGAGGGGGGAGAGAGCAGATCCTGAGCTGTGACTGGTCCTGTCAGATGATGCCCTTCCTCTGCTTCCTGCTGCACCCAAAGTCTTGTGTTCCAGGTAACGTCTTTGCTCCATGTTGTAAATAGTGAACTTTGTCCTTGTTGAGTTGAACACGTGTGTGTGTGTGGGTGTGTACTGTGAGTGGCATTTTGCTACACGCTAGATCATAACAAATGGAGTAAAGGCCATGTGCTGGGCTTTGTTACTGGACTATCCCTCTTGGGATCATCGAGAGGAGAGCCGCCAAAACAGCAAGTTACTACTGTTCAATGAAGAAACAGGATCCATCTTGCTTTGGGCCTGGTAGCCTATTGCCATTGTGAGTAAGGCAATCTGACAGCCCTGGTGATCAGAAGTCACTGCACTCTGTTCGATCCTAGAGGACTGGTGTGTGAATATCTGCATTTTGGAAAAAAATGTTGCTTTTGAAAAGCTGATTTATAAATGTTGGTTCAAAGAGTGGTGAGCAATTGAATGCGCAAGCATATTAACAAATGATCAGAAACTGCAAATGCTGGAATCTTGAGCACAATACAAAAGCGCTGGAGGAACACAGCGGGGTCAGGCAGCATCTGGATAGGCGACATATCAGGTCTTCAGATGCCAACAGATGATGATGGCCTGCTTTTCTTTGACTTGGGGAGTTCAGCAAGTCAACGACGACACAAAGTGGTGGTCAGGCAACATCACTGGAGAACATGGATAGGCAATGTCTCGGGCTGGGACTCTTCACCAGACCCCACTATCCACAGTTGCTAGCCACAGGACGTATTGTATGCGTCTGATAGAAGAAAGAGTGGATTCTGGATCAGTCCTGAGGCCTGCCGGTGAACAGTCAGACATTCAGTGTCTCTTTGATAAATAACCCCTTGATTGCCAAACATCTGGAATCCATGCTCTGATTAGGGTTGGTACTTCTGAGAGTTGGTGTGCTGAGATGCACAGGATCTGTTTAGTCTTCCTTCCGACATGGCAAGCACAATTACAAGGGAGACACATGGAACTGCAGATGCTGGAATCTTGAGTAACTCAGCAGGTCAAGCAGCACCTCTGGAGGAAATAGATAGCTGACATTTTGGATTGGGACCATTCCTCAGAACCTGACAAGAATAGGAGATATTCTGAGTCTGGATCTTTCCTCGGTCCCTGACATGGAGAGGTGTCAGTTCAGGTCGGGACTCTTCTTCAGACCCTGACAGAACATCCCCACCCAAAATGTTGCCAAGCCACATCCTCCAGAGATGCTGCCTGACCCGCTGAGTTACTCCAGAATTATATGAGACTCTTTGTGAGGATCAGTAAACTAGCAGAAGATAATTATGGCTTCAGAGCACTTTCCAGTGCAGAAGGCCAATCAACCCATCATGTCTGTGCCAGCTGTTTCAAAGAGCTCTCCAAATAGCCTCTTTGCCACAGTCTTTACCGTTCTTCCTCGAGTATTTATTAGTTACATTTTGTAAATTTCCATTAAATGTGCTTCCATTCTCCCTTTGATTCCTCGGGAACAGTGTACAAGTGTCTCTGTGTAATTTTTTGTGCTTTCTCCGTCCTTGCCTCCGTTGAGCTATTAACAGCAGGTCTGTTATGTGCGCGGAGAGTGCGTGTTTGAGGCGTGTTTCGTCAGTGAGGGTCTCATTTCTGTGTCTTGCTTCGATATATAAAGTATTACAATTTTTTTCTATCCAAATAAAATCCTGCTAAGTATGAATGACTGTTGAGTCACTCTATTCTACTGCAGGTTGGTGGGTGACGCGATTCCTGACATACACCAGTCAAAGCCAGGGCATCACGGTCACTAGATCCGTTGCAATGATTCAATCCATCCTTTTTTTTAAACTACAGATACAGCACGGAAACAGACCCTTCAGCCCACCGAGCCCACGCTGACCAGCAATCACCCAGTACAATAGCATTATTCAAGAGAGAGCTAGATAGGGCTCTTAAACATAGCAGAATCAGGGAATATGGGGAGAAGGCAGGAACGGGATACTGATTGGGGATGATCAGCCATGATCACATTGAATGGCGGTGCTGGCTCAAAGGGCCGAATGGCCTACTCCTGCACCTATTGTCTGTTGTCATTATCCTATACACAATTTTACCAAAGTCAATAAACCTGCACGTTTTTGGAGTGTGGGGGGAAACCGAAGCACCCGGAGAAAACCCACATGGTCACAGGTAGAATGTACAAACTCCGTACCCATACTCGGGATTGAACCCGGGTCTCTGACGATGTACGGCAACAACTCTACCGTTGCTCCACTGTGCTGCCCCAGATTTCCTGGACACAAGAACCAAGTCAAGAATGTTTAATTGTGATGTGTAACGGAACAATGAAATTCTTACTTGCTGCAGTGTAACATGCCCATGATCGCAATAACACATAATCAATCAATCAGTTTTATTCGTCACTTGCACATAAAGTGCAAGTGAAATGAATTTGCCAGCAGCGGTACAATAAAAAAAGAACACAAAAAAACACAATAAAAATGTAACACAAACATCCACCACAGCATTCATCACTGTGGTGGAAGGCACAAAAATTTGGCCAGTCCTCCTCCATTTCCCCCCGTGGTGGGGACCTCAACCCTCCGCAGCCGCCGCTGCGGGTATCCAGATGTGTAGACAAGGTAAAGTCCAGGTAAGTCCTGAATCGGTGCCTCCCCACTGGAGACCGCGGCTTCAAGTTGGTGCAGGCCGGCGGTCGAAGATTTAAAGTCCCCGCCGTGTTGCAGCCAGAAGACCGCAGACCGCAGGGCCAGCAGACAATGTACAATAATCAAAAATACAATGAATTAATATGTGAATTAATACGTGATAGTGTAAAAGCTAAGTCGTCGTGCAATCAAACACAAAGTCCACAGAAAATCTTAGTTGCTGAGGTCAGTACAGGAAGGAACTGCAGATGCTGCTTTAAACCAAAGATAGACACAAAAAGCTGGAGTAACTCAGCAGGTCAGACAGCATCACTGGGGAATAGGAATAGGTGATGTTTCGGGTCAGAGTGACTCTGGAAACAGGCCCTTCGGCCCAACATGCCCACACTGGGCAATAATGTCCCAGCTACACTAGTCCCACTTGCCTGCGTTTGGTTAATTTCCCTCCAAACCTGTCCTATCCATGTACCTGTCTAACTGTTCCTTAAACGTTGGGATAGTCCCAGCCTCAACTACCACCTCTGGCAGCTCGTTCCATAGACCCACCACCCTCTGTGTGAAAAAGTTACCTCTCGGATTCCAATTAAATCTTTTCCCCTTCACCTTGAACACATGTCCTCTGGTGCTCGATTCCCCTACTCTGGGCAAGAGACTCTGTGCATCTCCCCGATCTATTCCTCTCATTCCTTCCCTAATAAAGTCTGAAGAAGGGTCTCGACACGAAACATCACCTATTCCTTATCTCCAGTGATGCTGGAATGGAGAATAGAATAGAATTTCCTTTATTGTCATTCAAAGATAAGTTTGAACGAAATTTAGTTCCCTGCAGTCATGACAGCGAAAAAAACACACAATTAACAGTTTTATGCTGTCTGAGGTAGACAAAAATGCTGGAGAAACTCAGCGGGTGCAGCAGCATCTATGGAGCGAAGGAAATAGACAAAGTTTCGTGCCGAAACGTTGCCTATTTCCTTCGCTCCATAGATGCTGCTGCACCCGCTGAGTTTCTCCAGCATTTTTGTTTACCTTCGATTTTCCAGCATCTGCAGTTCTTTCTTAAACACTTTACACTGTCCGAGTTTCTGAGGTTAGTGTTGTGTGGCGTTCAACAGCCTGACGGTGGATGTTAAGAAGGTGTTCTTGAACCTGGTGGGGGGGTCCCTGTGTTGAGTAAATGTGTCCATGGGTTCTGAAGTTGAGTAATGGCCACTTCACCCTGGACTTTAGTGATGGATTCTTCTTCTTGCGTGTGGCGTGCACAGCCTAAAGTTGTAGGACAACTTGTTCTATTCGATCTTATTTGATTGTGCACGCCGGGTTGATTGCATTCGTCGACACAGGGTGATGGTTGCAGCCTCCCACCCCAGTGATGGATAAGAAGAAGGAATGAAGAATTAATAAGTTTATTGGCCAAGTATTCACATAGAAGGAATTTGCCTTGGTGCTCCGCCCGCAAGTGACAACACGACATACAGTGACAGTTAGGAATGACACAGAAAACATTAAACATTAATAATAAAACATTATCGATTAAACAAGTGCATTAAGTAAAATACCAGAGCAAAAGGAGGCTACAGACTTTTGGTTATTGAGTAGAGCTACTACTCGTGGAAAAAAGCTGTTTTTGGCAATGGGTCACGTTTCGGTCGAGACCCTTCTTCAGACAACGGTATGAATGTTGATTAAGACAATATTCTTCAGACAACGGTATGAATGTTGTTTAAGACAATATTGTTCAGACAACGGTATGAATGTTGATTAAGACAATATTCTTCAGACAACGGTGTTGATTAAGACAATATTGTTCAGACAACGGTATGAATATTGATTAAGACAATATTGTTCACACAACGGTATGAATGTTGATTAAGACAATATTGTTCAGACAACGGTATGAATGTTGATTAAGACAATATTGTTCAGACAACGGTATGAATGTTGATTAAGACAATATTCTTCAGACAACGGTGTTGATTAAGACAATATTGTTCAGACAACGGTATGAATATTGATTAAGACAATATTGTTCAGACAACGGTATGAATGTTAAGACAATATTGTTCAGACAACGGTATGAATGTTGATTAAGACAATATTGTTCACACAACGGTATGAATGTTGATTAAGACAATATTGTTCAGACAACGGTATAAATGTTGATTAAGACAATATTCTTCAGACAACGGTATAAATGTTGATTAAGACAATATTCTTCAGACAACGGTATGAATGTTGATTAAGACAATATTGTTCACACAACGGTATGAATGTTGATTAAGACAATATTGTTCAGACAACGGTATGAATGTTGATTAAGACAATATTCTTCAGACAACGGTATGAATGTTGATTAAGACAATATTCTTCAGACAACGGTATAAATGTTGATTAAGACAATATTCTTCAGACAACGGTATGAATGTTGATTAAGACAATATTCTTCAGACAACGGTATAAATGTTGATTAAGACAATATTCTTCAGACAACGGTATGAATGTTGATTAAGACAATATTCTTCAGACAACGGTATAAATGTTGATTAAGACAATATTCTTCAGACAACGGTATAAATGTTGATTAAGACAATATTCTTCAGACAACGGTATGAATGTTGATTAAGACAATATTGTTCACACAACGGTATGAATGTTGATTAAGACAATATTCTTCAGACAACGGTATGAAGGTTGATTAAGACACAATATTGTTCAGACAACGGTATGAATAAGGAGGTGCCTGCCATTGGTCTGAGAGCTCTGGGTCAGGACCCCGGGGATCATCCCTTGGGATGAGCCATCTTCCCCACAATGTGGACCAAGGCAATGCTGAGGGAGCGCCGCGTTGTGAGAGAGGGGACGATGAGGGAGCGCCGCGTTGTGGGAGAGGGGATGATGAGAGAGCGCCGCACTGTGGGGGGGGCTGTAATGAGGGAGCGCTGCGCTGTGGGAGAGATGGTAATGAGGGAGCGCCGCGCTGTGGGGGGGGCGGTGATGAGGGAGCGCCGCGCTGTGGGGGGGGGGCGGTAATGAGGGATCGCCGCACTGTGGGGGGGCGGTGATGAGGGAGCGCCGCGCTGTGGGGGAGGGCGGTAATGAGGGATCGCCGCACTGTGGGAGGGGGATCGATGAGGGAGCGCCGCGCTGTGAGAAAGGCGGTTAATGAGGGAGCGCCGCACTATGAGGGCGGTCGGTAATGAAGGAGCGCCGCGCTGTGGGGGAGGGCGACGATGAGGGAGCGCCGCGCTGTGGGAGGGGGCTGTAATGAGGGAGCGCCGCGCTGTGAGAAAGGCGGTCGATAATGAGGGAGCGCCGCGCTGTGGGAGGGTTCGATGAGGGAGCGCCGCGCTGACTGTGAGAGAGGGCGATAATGAGGGAGCGCCGCGCTGTGGGAGAGGGTACGATGAGGGAGCGCCGCGCTGTGGGAGGGGGCAATGACCCCGCTGGTCTCATCTGACCAAAGCCCATCGTGCGTTTCCAATCCAAAGCGCCAATGGAAGAAACAAACTTTATATTTCCCTCTTTACCTTCTATGAGGTGAATGAATTAATGGCGGCGGGTCGTCGTCGTCGTCGTCGTCTCCGCCGGCACCGCGCGTGCGCCTCAACTGCCGCTGCCGGCACCGCGCGCGCGCTTCGACCGCATCCGCCGGCACCGCGCGTGCGCCCAAGCAGCAGCCGGCACCACGCGCGCGCCTCGGCCGGCCGCCAGCAGCACTGCGCTTGCGTGGAGTGGGAAACCGCGCGTGCGCCGATGCTTTGCCGCCAAAATGTCGGGGGCGGGCGCCCGCCGGCCGGCTCTGTGAGGGAAAAGCACGGCCTCGCCTCGACCACGAAGACTGAAGCCCAGAGAAGGTAGATTTATGAGGATAATGTAAATAGTATATAAAGAGAGGTGTCATGTGTCCCGGCTAGAACAATGGAAATCTTCCTTCATTGAGGCAGCACAACAGAATATGTCTGAACAAGGCTTTCGGCCCGAAACGTCGCCTATTTCCTTCGCTCCATAGATGCTGCTGCACCCGCTGAGTTTCTCCAGCATTTTTGTCTAACTTCGATTTTCCAGCATCTGCAGTCCCTTCTTAAACAGAATATGTAAACATGTTTAAGAAGGAACTGCAGATGCTGGAAGATCGAAGGTAGACAAAAATGCTGGAGGAACTCAGCGGGCGAGGCAGCATCTATGGAGAGAAGGAAATAGGCGACGTTTAGGGCCGAAACTCTTCTTCAGGATATGTAAACATAGTAGTCTGTAAACAATATAATAAATGGTAGAGAGTCAAAGAGAGATACAGTGTGGAAACAGGCCCAACTTGCCCACACCAGGCAACAAGCCCCATCTACACTAGACCCACCTGCCTGCGCTTGATCCATATCCCTCCAAACTTGTCCTATCCATATAATATGGACACTGACAGACACACACGCACACAGACGGACACACAGACACATACACACACACACACACACACACTCACACACACACACACAGACAAACAGGCACACACGGACAGACCAGGGCTGCCAACTCTCACGCATTGAGCGTGAGAGTCACACATTTCACAGAATTCTCACACTGATCACAAATTTCTCACGCTCAAAATTCTGCATGTGCTGGAAGTTCAAAATAAAGCAAAAATTGTTTTAGAGTTGAGTAAAAACCACGAGGGGAATATATAAGGTGAATGCATAGTCTTTTTCCCAGGATATGTGATTCAAAAACTAGAGGGCATTGGTTTAAAGCAGGCCTGTCAAACTACTGGCCCGCGGGGTGATTTTGGGGGGGAAAATGTAGTTTAGTTTCTCCCGTGCAGGTGAGACACGGCGGTGGTCCCAGCACCAACCACCCCTCCCCCTCGAGACACCGCTCACACGTCCCATCCTCACCTCCGGCGGCTCTGTCCCCATCGGCTGCTCTGTCCACACCCCATGGAGTTTTAACCCTGGCCCGGAGCCAGGAGCGGACCGGGTGAGTGGGAGTGTTGGTGCCGCCTCCGGAGCCGTGGGGATGAACCTCGGGCTAAGGCTCCGCTCCGATGCCCGACCCCCGGGTCACAGACCATCATCTCCCCCGGACCCCAGCTGGACACAGAGCACCTGGGCCGGCCCGCATTCCCGGGAGGGGGGGGGGAGAGGGAAACGTTCCCCGGGCATCGCCAAGTCTCCGCTCACTCCGGATGTTGTCGCCACTTCATTGACACACGCTCTCACACACACACTGGCACACACAAGATTTAAAGGGATATGGGCCAAATGCGGATAAATGGGACTAGTTTGGAGGAGGAGCCATCTCGAGGAACGGCTGCTAAACAGCAGCCGTCCGTTAATTGCACTTTTTTCTTCGTTTTTTAGTTTTCTTTTATGTCTCTGTTTTTCTTTTATTTGCCTTTTAATGTGGGGGGGTTAGGGGGAAATCATTTCTTGGTCCCTACCTGGTCGGTGAGGCAGCCCTCTCTCCGGCTGCCCAGTCGATCCGTCCTTGCGGCCTGCCAGCGGGCGTGGAGCGGCGTTTCCTGACGGAGACCGCACAGCACCCTCAGCTTCGGTGGCGGCACAGCGCTGGAGCGCTATCGTGCAGTGGAGCGGGCGGTGCCTTGCCTGGGTCGCCGCGCTGGATCAACGCGCTGGAGCTCCAGTGAGCTGGACCGCCGAGCTCAACACCTCCGGGCTGCGGGACTGTGGAGCGACCATCCGCGGGCGGCGGCGCCGACTCCAACATCGGGAGCCTTTGAGCTCCAAATCGGCGCGCCCTTGTCGGCTTCAGGTGCCACGGACGCTGGCAGGAAATCGGCCGTTCCAGCCGTAGTTGCGGCCTCCGGTGAGGAATGCAGCCGTTCCAGGTGGCCCAGCCGCTAGAGGACTCTCCCGACGCCGGGGCAACATCACCCGGCGAGAACGGCCAGGATCATCGGGCCTCCGTAGAGGCAATAGCGGAGGCCTCATTTGGCCTGACTTTATGGGTGAACTGGGGTTGGGGACTGGACATTGTGCCTTCCCCCACATTGGAAATCATTGTGGGGGGATGATTTTTGTGTGTAATTGTCTGTGTTAGTCTGTGTTCAAGATGGCGGTCGGAGGGGAGAGTGGACGCTGGCGCGGTTTAGCTGCCGCTGCTCTCTCCTCACATTGTGTTTCTGATTTTCTTTTTTGTGTCTTTGGAAAGAATTCTGTCCTTAATTTGTGTATTGGTCTTTATAATTTATTTTATTCTGATTATATGTTTCCTATTAATCTCTGTAAGGTGTCCTTGAGACCTCGGTATAAGGCGCCCGTAAATAAAAGTTTTTATTATTATTATTATTATTATTATAGTTTAGATGGGGCATCTTGATCTGCATGAACAAGTTGAGATGAAGGGCCTGTTTCCATGCTGTAAGACTAAGACACATTGTAGAAAGGGTGCAATTGCACTGGAGAGAATCCAGGGGCGATTTATGAAGATGTTGGCAGGGCTGGAATTTTTTTTTCAGTTTGAAGAAAGATTTGATAACTGGGATTGTATTCCCTGCAGCAAAGGAGGTGAAGAATAAACTTAGTTGAGGTGAATAATATTATGAGAATACGACCTGTTTCGCTTAACAAAGAGTGTAGGAAGGAACTTCTGGTTTAAACTGAAGATAGACACTGAAAACTCAGCAGGACAGGCAGCATCTCTGGAGAGAAAGATTGGGTGATGTTTCGGGTCGAGACCTTCAGATTGAAGAGGTTGAAAACCAGCCAAAAAAAAAAAAGACTGGAGATGTGTGTTATCCAACTAAGGGCAAAAATCAGAATCATGTGTTCATCTTTATTGACGTGACACCATAATCAATATATTACAGAAAAAATAATTTAATGGAGCGGCACGGTGGCGCAGTGGTAGAGTTGCTGCCTTATTCCGGTTTCTCCCACATCCGAAGGAAATGCAGGTTTGTAGGTTAATTGACTTCTGTAAATTTTCCCTGGCGTCTAGGATGGAACTGGTGTATGATAGATTGCTGGTCGGTGTGGACTTGGAAGGATGAAGGGCTTGTTTTCATATATCCATATGTTTTACATATATATCTTAATTTCATTGAACCATATACGATTGAATATGTGGCATTATTTTCGTCTTGTTTCTATATTCAAAGAATAAGGTTGATTGATTTATTTGTGCAGAACAGTGATGGAAGTTCCTCTTGCCTTGTTTCTGTTTTTTTGCCTATATATGTGCATAACAGCATGAATTATAATCTGATTTCCATACATGAATATAGTCATTCATGTGCTGCACCTGTTGATCAGAGCCTGGCTCTACTGTGGAATGTAATTAGGCATGTAATTTAGCCTAACCTTATTCATACCTAATCCAATTTAAAGCATAAATGTTGCATTCAAGTGTAAGTTAAAAGACTCGCTACAGTATGCATCAGATTGCACAATTTCAAGCTGAAAAATGCAAAAGCTCCCTACCCTCACCTCCTCGGTCGCTACCCTCCCTCGCAATTTCTCACTCTCAACTCTCACCCAATGTTGGCAGCCCTGCAGACACACACACACACACACACACACACACGCAGACTGACACACACAGACAGAGACAGACGCAGACACAGACACGCACAGACAGACACACACAAACAAACAAACAGACACACACACACAGACAGACAGACACACACACACAGTCAAACAAACAGATGGACGCACACACACAGACAGACAGACGGACATAGACAGACACACACACAGACATGCACACTGCAAAAAGAAAAAAACGATGCCCCCTAGTCTATGTAATTCAGATCTTATTCGGACGTTGTGTTTAATAGCCTGATGGTTGTTCCTGAACCTGCACGTTACAGTTTTTGGACTCCTGTACCACCTTCCCTATGGCAGGGGTGAAATGAGAGGGTGGTCAGGGTGGTGTGGGTCTCTGATGATGCAACGACTCCTGCAGATCTCTTCGATGGTGGTGAGGTCAGAACCCGTGAGGGACTAGGCAGTGTTCACCACTTTCTGCAATCTTTGCTCCTGGGTGTTCAATTTGCCAAACCAGGCTGTGAAAGCTTAATAAAATTTGTATAAAATCATCAGAGGAATAGGTCAGGTAGACGCACAGAGTCTCTTCCCAGAGGAGGGGAATCGGGAACCTGACGACTTGGTTTAAGGTGAGGGGGGGGGAAAGATTTAATAGGAATCTGAGGGGAAATGTTTTCGCATAAAGGGAGTTGGGTGTCTGGAACCAGCTGTCGGAGGCGGTAGTTGAGGCAGGGACCACCGCAATATTTAGGAAGCAAACAGACAGGTACATAGGACAGGACTGGTTTAGAGGGATATGGGCCAAACGCAGGCAGGTGGGTCTAGTGTAGATGGGATACGTTGGTCGGTGTGGGCAGGTTGGGCGAAAGGGCCTGTTTCTATACTGTAAGGCTCTATGATGATTGTAGTTATCCATAGTCTTTCTTTTGACTGGATAGCACGCAAACAAAAGCTTTTCACTCTCCCTCGGTACAATAACGTGACAATAATAAACTAAACTAAGTGTAAAAGCAGACAACATTGGTGTAGGTAGGGCATCTTGGTCGGCATAGAAGAGTTGGGCTAAATGGCCTGTTTCTGTTTTGTAAATGAGCACTATAATAACATTTAAAAGACACTTGGATAGGTTCATGGATAGGAAAGTTTCACAGAGATATGGGCAAACCCGTACAAATGGGACTAGTGTAGGTGAGGTATGAACGAGTTGGGCCAAAGGGCATGTTTCCATGCTGTATGACTATAAGACTCTTTGAGGAGAGACACATAGAGCCGTAGCTCCAGACCTCGCATGATGTCTGTGTGGAGCTTGCATGTTCTCCCTGAGACCACATGGGTTTCCTCTGAACAATGAATACAGCCGATGAGGTTGGAGGAGGTGCAGGTGAACCTCTGCCTAACCTGAAAGGACTGTTGGGGTCCCTGGACAGAGTCGAGGGAGGAGGTATAGCGACAGGTGTTGCACCTTCTGCGGTTGCAGGGGAGGGGGTGGTTTGGGTGGGAAGGGATGAGTTAACCAGGGAGTTGCAGAGGGAATGGTCTAGAGCTGCGGAAGTCAGAAAGGGGTGGAGATGGGAAAATGTGGCTGGTGGTGGGATCCCATTGGAAGAGGCGGAAATTTCGGAGGATTATGTGTTGTATGTGACTGTTGGCGAGGCAGCCAATGCTGGTGGTGCCACCATACTGTACCAGAATTCCAATATTTCAACAATGACCTCGACTCAATCAATGGGGTTGATTAATGCTTTAATAAAAACGCAGCGTTCTCCATTATTTTTTAGCTGGGCTTTTCACTGATGTGCTCGCACAAGGCAAACCTTTAAGAATGGCCGCGGCACCAATTGCAACAGCAACAAAAGGGTTGATGATGGCCATTGCACCAAAAAGGCAGTATGTTTTAATAACCTGTGGAAAAAAAAAGATATTTTCAAGTATAGTAATGGATTCTACAGTAGAAATGTTCCAAGTGACTGTGACTGTGACTCTAACCAAAATTGTCGACCCGATTCTTGACCCAAAACGTCACCTTTTCCTTCACTCCACAGATGCTGCCTCGAGGACCCACTGAGTTTCTCCAGCATTTTTATCTACCTGTGATTCTAAGTTATGTCATCGGGGTGGGAGATTGTAACCTTCACGTGGCCCGCCCTGTTTCAACGAATGCAATCAACCTGGCGTGCACAATCAAATAAGATCAAATAGAACAAGTTGTCCTACAACTTTAGGCTGTACACGCCATACGCAAGAAGAAGATGTCATTGATGACATGACCTCTGGTGATTGCCCCTTGTGCCCTTCCCCTCAATGTGTGACTCGGCCGGCATTTCTATTTTGGTCTAAACTTTACCCCAATCCCCACCCCAGTGGAGTGGGTTGGATCTCATGGCCAAATATACATAAGCCAGCCAGTGAACATTAGTTTAGTTTAGTTTATTGTCACGTGTACTGAGGCACTGTGAAAAGCTTTTTGTAGAGTGCTATCCAGTCAGCAGATTACAATCGAGCCATTCACAGTGTACAAATACACAATAAGGGAATATCGTTTAGTGCAAGGTAAAGCCAGCAGTCCTATCAAGGATAGTCTGAGGGTCACCAATGAGGTAGATATTAGTTCAGCACTGCTCTCTGGTTGTGGTAGGATGGTTCAGTTGCCTGATAACAGCTGGGAAGAAACTGTCCCTGAATCTGGAGGTGTGCGTTTCACACTTCTGTACCTCTTGCCCAATGAGAGGGGAGAAGAGGGTGTAACCGGGGTGAGACTAGTCCTTGATTATGCTGCTGGCCTTGCCGAGGCAGCGTGAGGTGGAGATGGAGTTAATAGAAGGGAGGTTAGTTTGTCTGATGGTCTGAGTTGGTTCCACAATTTGCTGCAATTTCTTGCGGTCTTGGATGGAGCTGTTCCCAAACCAAGATGTGATGCATCCTGGTAAAATACTTTCTATGGTGCATCTGTAGAAGTTGGTGAGAGTTGTAGGGGACATGCCAAACTTCTAAGGAAGTAGAGGCGTTGGATACATATAACATTCTTGTACCATCATGTCCCATGCATTTGGAGGGACAATAATTAGCTGGAGGACCAGGCCCCCAAAGTAATCTCAAAGAACAATTACTTTATGTCCACGTTATATACTGTACTTACCTGAAATGATATCTGTATACCATACCGAAGTGAATTAACAAAGTGTTCACAGTTTGCATTTAGTACATTGTAATGCACTTTCCATCCGATCATTTCTTTAGCCTTTTTTATTATCTTGTCAACGGGTAATGGATTCCATATTATGTCCGATCTATTGTTGACATAGCAGGGATCACTGCCAGCTACCTCAGCGAGAGGCTCCCTCTTAATCACAGCAATCTCTTCCGACCTAGAGAATCGAGTACTCGTATCTCCACTTGCACCATCTAGATTAGATATTAAATGGTCTTTTATCATCTGATAGTATCCCTGGTATGGGTTGAATGACACATGGGCAGAGATGTCTACAATGCAAAACATGTTAAATAGGAGAAAAAAAGTGAACAGCTTTTACCTGAAGTTAAATGTACGACGTCTCCATCTCCAATATAGAGGGCCCAGTGTTTATACCCAAGCGTTCGAGGTATTTCAATCAAATCTCCAGGTTTTGCGTTAAAGGCAGACTGGAAATAAGATGGGGATCACTTTGGAAATCAACACCAGATGTTAAAAAATGTAGTTATATTTTCATCGAATCATACAGTGTGGAAACTTGCCTACACTGACGAACATGTCCCACTTGCCTGCCTTTGGCCCATATCTCTCTAAACCTGTCCTATCCACGTACCTGTCTAAATGTTTCTTAAATGTTACTATAGTACTTGCTAAATGTTGTGAAAATACCTGATGTTTGTCGTGATTTGGATTCTGATGGTTAGGGTTCAAGTTCAATTGGTACAGTGAGATTACCATACAGCCATACAATAAAAAGAACACAATACAACAAACCCAACAACAACATAATAATTCATTAATCTTTTGTACCTGCAGGAGTGCAATTCAAATCTGTGCATTTTGTACTTGTGATTGTTTTTTAGCCTTATAATTAATATTTACCTGGTGAACCTGTGCAACAGTGTACCCAAGAAGGTGGAACTAATTTAGTTAAATCTGCCAATTATACTGCAAGATAATTTCTACTTGTGATCCAGCCCTCTAGAGCTAAAGGTCAATATTTCACTTATTTTTTATTTTGTCCGTTGATCTTCACTTGTCCTGGTAGAAAAATCACTGCATCTGCCGGCTGATCAACAAATCTCAGCATCCTGCCAGAGAACGTACTGATCTCTGGTAATTTGCGGCTGAGGGTAGTGAAATGGGGAAAGGTAAAATGGGATCAGATGAAGCCGCACAGGATTCACAGAGGGCCTGCAACAGTTTTCACGAGGGAACAGACAATGAGAGATGGCTTAAATAAGAGAAAATAGAAGGCTATAGGCGTGACCCACTTAAGCAACTTTTTTGACAACTGCAGGAGATCCTGGCTTTGGGCAATGAATTAGTGCAGCCACCTTTGTTAGAAATGGATGTTCTTAAAATCCTTGCACCATCGTGGTTCGGTCGGGTGGTGCAGGGCAGTGTGTCTACCCTCTCCCACACAATAAGCAGCGATCAAATAAACTCGGGTGTGAATTCAGTGTTTGTGGATGTCAAACCGCATCTTTTTCCACATTCAGTTGTTAATCATTTCCAACTGCCTAATAGGTCCTACGTTTAATTGAGAAAGCTGAAACTAGATCTTTTGTCTCATTCTTTTTTTTTAAATGCCCCGTTACTTTTCTCTGACCATCTGAAGACCCCCTGACAACGATGTAAAGTGTTGGCTCAGACCAGAAGGTTTCCATTTATTTAATATTTATCCAAAGTTAACGACAGGGAAAGTGTTAAACAAAAGGAATAAGCAGTTAAAGTGTTTATAGTCAGTAGAGTAGAGTAAACAGGAACTTACTCCCACAGGTTGTGCCTGAGGAAGGCGATGGAGATCTTATCAGTAAGCCAGATAAATGTGAAAGTGAAAGAAACCCAGATAAGTTATGGCGCATTATAAATTGGTATTTCTGAGAGAGCTTTTGAATTTCCCGTTAAGCTCTCATATTTACCGGAAACGAAGGTTGATATGCAGGAGGGGGTTCCCAAAGAGCATAAAAACCTGTAGTTGGGCCAAATTGCCTGCTTTGCTAATATAAATTTTATTTAAAATCAGAGTCCGCTTTACCCTCTGACTTCAAGCTCCCCACATCACCCTGCGTCCAGAACTGAGATTGCCTGATCAAATGCCATGACACGTCCCTCTTTGGGCTGTTTGTCGGTGCCTGATCACACCCGGCATCAACTCCACCATGGCATCAGCAGCCAACTCCTCTGAAGACCAGATATGAACAAGGGAAAGTTCAGGAAAATCCCCCCCAACACACATCGAGTACGGCCCACTGTCAGCAGACCACAGTCTCCCACGGCTCTGGGTGTAGGTTGTTGAGCTCAGACATTTTATGACCGATGGAGACAATATGTTTGAGCATCGATAACCAGCATCTGCCCAGTGACCAGAGCTGAGATTAAAAGTATTCAAACAAATTTACCTCTCGAGGGCTCATGTTGACGGTGAATTTGAACTTCCTCTGATGTTTAACACACCTGCAGATCAAAATGTAGAAACAATTTGTCTTTCGTCTGAATTCTCAGCTTCTGTTCTTCAGCTCTCAGCTCAAACCCAAGACGTGCTTTCATGTCTAGTTGCAAACTTCCTGGGCGGTTCCGTGATAAAGACTCACTCTTACGGACGATTCAGTTGGCAGGCCGAGCGTAAATATTTGGTGAAACGGTCGCAGTCTAAACTCTGTTCTCACGAAGTAGAAAGGTCTCACCGGATGCAGTAGATGAGGTTAGATTTTTTTATTTCAAAATATACTTTATTCGAGAAATAAATATATACAATACATGATCCATACAAAACTCCATCCGACATTCTCGGAGGCTATACATACATTCAATACAGTTTCCCCAAATCACAATTTTACCCCACACCCTTGCCACTCATGTGGCCCACTGGCGTGGAATCCCTTCCCTTATTTTGAGGGGCGTCTCCACCACACCCTGCCCCCCATGTCCAGCAGCGGAAGGAACCTAGACTGTAGATGAGGTGCATGTGAACCTCTGTCTCACCTGGAACGACAGCTGCAGCCCCTGAATGGGAGGTGAGGGGGGTAGAAACATGCTTCTCGGCTAAAACGGAGTTGTCTGATAACATTCCCCTTGCCAGACAAACAGACTCACTTCGAATAACAAGCAGCTCATCAGACAGCGGCAAAACCATTGGGTTACCCTGTCCTTCCAAGGGACTACAGAGACAGATGAGTGAAGCCTATTTTCAGTACTAGGGAGGATAGCTTGTTTTAAAACATAGCTGACTGTTGTTTGTAGAGTTGGGAAGAAGCACAGGCTTATGATTATATGTGTAACCTGCTTGCAAGCTCATCTAATCTCTTGTCGGATCAGGGCCCAGCATGGTGCCAGGACCTTCCACGTTCTCCAGACAAGCCATTGCAAGCCAGTGTCTCTGGCATGCAGAATTCAATGAGGCGTGTTGTTTTAGTGGAGAAACAAGGAACTTTTCATGTTGGTTTACAATAAAAGACATACAGTGCTGGAGTAACTCAGTAGGTCAGCTGTCCGTCACCTATCCATGTTCTCCACAGATGCTGCCTGACCCGCTGAGTTACGCCAGCACTCTGTGAAACGTCACCTATCCATGTTCTCCACAGATGCTGCCTGACCCGCTGAGATACTCCAGCACTCTGTGAAACGTCACCTATCCATGTTCTCCACAGATGCTGCCTGACCCGCTGAGATACTCCAGCACTCTGTGAAACGTCACCTATCCATGTTCTCCACAGATGCTGCCTGACCCGCTGAGTTACTCCAGCACTCTGTGAAACGTCACCTATCCATGTTCTCCACAGATGCTGCCTGACCCGCTGAGTTACTCCAGCACTCTGTGAAACGTCACCTATCCATGTTCTCCACAGATGCTGCCTGACCCGCTGAGTTACTCCAGCACTTGTGTCTTTCGCTGTTTTGTTTATGTTTTTACCAGTGGGCAGTTTTTCACTTTACCTTATTAAAACTTTACATTGACCTGGATCCTTGAAACCTGCTTGTTTTGATACAGAGAGCCAGAACATACAGCATAGGCTGAATAATATCCCCATATAAAGTGCTGTGAATTGCTGTCAAGAGAATTACATTTGACAGCATTTATTGAAACAAACACATCTCAAAGGGTGACACAAAATGCTGGAGTAACTCAACGGGTGAGGCAGCATCTATGGAGAGAAGGAATGGGTGAAGTTTCGGGTCGAGACCCTTCTTCAGACTCGCCCGTCTGCCTCACCTGCTGAGTTACTTCTGCATTTTGTGTCTATCTTCGATTTTATCCAACATCTGCAGTTCCTTCTTACACATCTCAAAGGGAGATGGTTTACATTTCCTGTTCTTGGATTCTGAATACGACTGACGGAGTTGGATTTCCATTCTTGTGGAGAGCTCGCTGCTCTCTTGAAACCCTCAAGTATTATGTTCTGCTTTTCTACTGCTCTCCCCTTGTCTCACAGTATTGCAAGTCAGTGCCCAGAATTCAACGTCCCTTTCCCTCCCCATATGTCCACCCTGCTTGTGTACCACCATAACAAGGTAGCGTTGGTGTGAAGTGGTTTGGCTTCGAAATCTGTCTTCCTGGATCATAGCAGTGGTGTGATCAGATTTAATAAACCCTGTGAGGGACTGAAGAAAGATTCTGTAGTAGAGTTCCCATATATCAGCAGTGACTACAATTCAGTCAATGGGTTAATTAAATGGTTTAATTAGGAATCCAGCACACTCTGTGATTCATGAGCCTTCATTTTAAATAACGCCCCACATTCCAAAGAAGGGCAAGAATGGCACCGACACCCACTACAGCTGCAGTGACGATGGAACCTACATCAATAACAAGGTTTGCATCATCTGCCTGTGAAGAAAAATTATGTTTAGTCATGGATTCTACAGTAAAAATGTTCCAAGTGATTGTGTGATCCTAACAAAAATGCTGGAGAAACTCAGCGGGTGAGGCAGCATCTATGGAGTGAAGGAATAGGTGATGTTTCGGGTCGAGACCCTTCTTCAGACAGTGTGAAGAAGGGTCTCGACCCGAAACGTCACCTATTCCTTCGCTCCATAAATGCTGCCTCACCCACTGAGTTTCTCCAGCATTTTTGTCCACCTTCGATTTTTCCAGCATCTGCGGTTCTTTCTTAAACAAACTTGTGATCCTAAAATGTCACCGATGACATGACATCTGGTGACATCCCCATGGTGCCTTTGCCTCCCCTTCCCTCAAGAAGATAGAACACAGAACAGTACAGCACAGAAACGGGACCTTCGGCCCACATTATTTGTGCCGAACATGATGCATAGTTAAACTGATCTCACCTCTCTGTTGATCCATATCACTCTATTTCCTGCTCTCCCATGTGTGACTTGATCTGCAATGTAATTCTGATCTAAACTTGACCCCAGTCATCACCCAGTGGATTGAGTTGGATCTTTCACTGCCAACTGTACACAAACCAGCCACTGAACATGTAACGCCTTTGAACCATCATGGAGGGACAATTGGAGGGCCAAAGTCATCTCAGGCCCCTCAATGGCTTTATGTCCACGTTATTATCTGGACGAGGGAATTGATGGCTTTGAGGCCAAGTTTGTCGATGATGTGAAGATAGGTGGAGGGGCAGGTAGTGTTGAGGAAGTAGGGAGGCTGCAGAAGGACTCCCACAATAGAGGAGGGGGTGGGACAAAGATAGAATGTAGTCGGAGACAGTAAGACTAATGGGAGAACTGGGAAGGGGAAGGGGATGGAGAGAGAAAGGAAGGGCTATCTGAAGTTAGAGAAGTCAATGTTCATACCGCTGGGGTGTAAACTAACCAAGCGAAATATGAGGTGCTGTTCCTCCAAGCGAAATATGATTGTCTTTCTACTGACTGGTTAGCAAAAAAACAACAGCTTTTCACTGTACCTTGGTATACGTGATGGTAAACTGAAACTGAAACTGAAAGGGGGAAAATGGGGAATAGTGGTGGTGCATTAATAGGAGAGAGAGAGAGAGAGAGAGAGAGAGAGAGAGAGAGAGAGAGGGAGAGGGAGAGAGAGGGGGAGGGGGAGGGGGAGGGGAAGGGGGAGGGGGGGAGGGGGAGAGAGAAAGAGAGAGAGAGAGAGAGAGAGAGAGAGGGAGGGAGGGAGGGCGGGCGGGAGGGAGAGGGAGAGAGAGGAAAAAGTTGGAATACGAGGTGTTGAGACAAGGATCTGCAGATGCTGATTTACTAAAACAAAAGGCACATAGTGCTGTAGTAACTCAGAGGGTCAGGCAGCATCTCTGGAGGACATTATACGTGGCGTTTTCTAAAGGGTTCACTTCTTCAGACTTCAAAGGCCGGGAGAGCTACTGGAATCACAGAGGGAGGGGCAGTGACAGAGGGTCTCACAGAACTCCTGTCAGAGAAAGGAGCTTCTTCAAAGTAGGCATACCTCGAGGATATTTCACAGTGGAGTAGTGAAATGGCGATACAAGGGACTGCAGATGCTGGTTTACAAAAAAAGAGACATTGTGCTGGAGTAACACAACCAGTTGGAACCTTCTGTTCCCATTCTGATGAAGGGTCCAACTTGAAACTTCAATGATCCATGTTCTCCAGAGATGCTGCCTGTCCTGCTGAGTCACTCCAGCACTCTGCGTCTTGGGTGGATGTTGAGATGTGCCCAATTGTGGGAGAGTCACGAACAATGAGAGGGTTACAAGACACGGAGACAGTCATTAAATCAAGTTCAGGGTGTTTAATTGGCATGTGTATCAACAACAGAATAGTGAAATTATTACTTGCTGCAGCGTAACAAATCTGTAAACAATACTCATAGATAAAACATAATAAAATTCAACAAATCAATAAATTACATTTCTTCTCTCAGAGGTGGGTGAATCCCTGGCTATTGAGGGAGTGCAGCGTAGGTTCACCAGGTTAATTCCCGGTATGGCAGGACTGTCATATGTTGAAAGAACGGAGCGACTGGGCTTGTATACTCTGGAGTTTAGAAGGATGAGCGGGGATCTTATATGTTGGGGGAGTCTAGAACCAGGGGCCATAGTTAAAAAATAAGAGGTAAGCCATTTGGAATGAAGATGAGGAAAAACATTTTCACCCACAGAGTTGTGAATCTGTGGAATTATCTGCCATGTTTTCACAATTCTCTGGATGTTTTCAATAGGGAGTTAGATAGAGCTCTTAAAGATAGCGGAGTCAGGGGATGTGGGGAGTAGGCAGGAACGGGGTACTGATTGTGGATGACCAGCCATGATCACAGTGAATGGCGGTGCTGGCTTCGAAGGGCCGAATGACCGAATACTCCTGCACCCATTGTCTATTGAATTCTTTGTCCCTGGGGCTGGTGCAGGTCAGATCAGTTGATATGTATGAAAATGTGAAGGATTAATGTTTTGGAAGATTGATGGTGATGGGGAACTGGCTCGGAGGTGGTGTTGAGGCCAGTGTAGACCAGCCATGATCACAGTGAATGGGGGGCAGGTTTGAGGAGATGGAGTGGGTGGGGGTGTCCATGGTTGTGTTCTGGTCTAAGTGCAGCTAACCGTCACTGCACCCCCTCCCACCTGGCACCCACACCCCTTCCCCTGCACCAACACCCATCTCTCCACCAACACCGACCCCTGCACCAAATAGGTGTTCAGTTTTCTCCTCACGGATCACTGACAGTGGTTTAGTGTTTACAGACTGACAGAACTCACTCACTCGCCACAAGTGTTTTATTCATATTTCATCAACTCGGTGAAAGATGCCCTGTGGTCTGCCCGAGCTTCGTTGACCTCCCAGCGGAGCGAGATGTCCGTCGGGGAATGTTGCCGACTGGCCCGCTGCCGACTGCAGGAGTACGCGCTGAGTTACGCACTGAAGCTCGGTGCAGCCAACGCCAAGGCTCGGTGGGGGAGGCCCACAGTCTGGGGTCCTTCCGCTGCTGGACATGGGGGGCAGGGTGAGGTGGAGACGCCCCTCAAAAATAAGGGAAGGGACTCCACGCCAGTGGGCCCCATGAGTGGCCAGGGTGGGGGATAAGATTTGTGTAAACAGTATTGAATGTATGCATAGCCTCCGAGAATATCGGATGGAATTTTGTAATACAATACAATACAATCAGTTTTATTCGTCACATTGCACATAAAGTGCAAGTGAAATGAATTTGGTTCCTATATTGTATATATTTATTACTTGAATAAAGTCTATTTTGAAATTTAAAAAATATATATTTTTTGTAACGTGGCCGTTTTTATTAACAGCGACACTGATTGACCCACTGACGACAGTGTCTGATGTGGCTGTGAGCGGCATCTCACACTGCACGACTGCTCTTATTTTGAATGTTCAGTGAGATGAGAAACCAGAAATGTCCCCCCATCCCCCCCCCCCACCGAGCCTTGTGCCCAGTCAGAGCAGAAATCCACAGGTTCGGAGTTCCCTCCACCAGAAAGTTGGTGAAATCATCGAGATCTGTGGCACAGGTCGAGACCACTCGGCCCATCGTGTCTGTGTCTGCTCAACGTCCATCAATGTTCATGTACATGTGGATTAGTACATCTGCCCACGAGTCTACACGTGTAGGAAGGAACTGCAGATGCATAGACACAAAATGCTGGAGTAACTCAGCGGGACATGCAGCATCTCTGGATACATCCAGCATTTTGTGTCCATCATGAGTCTACATGGATGTTCATCGGTGTCTGTGTGTGAATCTGGTCGCGTCCACTTCCACAGGCTTGTCTGATCACGTCTGTGTGCGTATGTCACTGTACATATCAATTATATCAGTGTACGCAAAGTCCAGACTCCTTCCTACTTCTGCCTTGAGCCCAAATAGAGCAAGCAGGAGTCATCCATAGTCTTTCTTTTGACTGGATAGCACGTAAACAAAAGCTTTTCACTCTCCCTCGGTACAATAACGTGACAATAATAAACTAAACTAAGTGTAAAAACATTGGTGTAGATAGGGCATCTTGGTCGGCATAGAAGAGTTGGCCTGAATG
Organism: Malacoraja senta; assembly: GCA_038087875.1. Classification (NCBI taxonomy): domain Eukaryota; kingdom Metazoa; phylum Chordata; class Chondrichthyes; order Rajiformes; family Rajidae; genus Malacoraja; species Malacoraja senta. The sequence goes on from JAXLNO010003109.1 coordinate 335,323, forward strand.
GCCTGTTTCTGTTTTGTAAATGAGCACTATAACAACATTTAAAAGACACTTGGATAGGTTGATGGATAGGAAGGTTTCACAGAGATATGGGCAAACCCGTACAAATGGGACGTGTAGATTAGTGTAGTGTAGATCAAAGACCCACACCATCCTGGCCACACACTCATCTCTCCATTGCCATCGGGAAGAAGGTACAGGAGCTTGAAATCTGGAACATCCAGGTTCAGGAACAGCTACTTCCCCACAGCCATCAGGCTATGAAACACGACATCAAACAAACTCGGAACAATAACAGCCTATTGCACTTTATCTGTTTATTTATTGTGTATATATATGGTCTATAGTATATAGACACACTGAACTTTTATCTCCAGTTCTGTATTATGTTTACATATTCTGTTGTGCTGCAGCAAGCATTTCATTGCCCTATCTGAGACAGATGACAATAAACTCTCTTGACTTGAGGTATCTTGGTTGGTATGAATGAGTTGGGCCAAAGGGCATGTTTCCATGCTGTATGACTCTATAAGACTCTTTGGGGAGAGACACAGTGGTGCAGCAGTTAGAGACACACAGTGCTATTGCTCCAGACCACGCATGATGTCTGTGTGGAGCTTGCATGTTCTCCCTGAGACCGAATGGGTTTCCTCTGAACAATGAATACAGCAGATGAGGTTGGAGGAGGTGCAGGTGAACCTCTGCCTCACATGAAAGGACTGTCGGGGTCCCTGGACAGAGTCGAGGGATGAGGTATAGCGACAGGTGTTGCACCTTCTGCGGTTGCAAGGGAAGGTACCTGGGGATGGGGTGGTTTGGGTGGGAAGGGATGAGTTAACCAGGGAGTTGCAGAGGGAATGGTCTTGAGCTGCGGAAGTCGGAAAGGGGTGGAGATGGGAAAATGTGGCTGGTGCTGGGATCCCGTTGGAGGAGGCAGAAATTTCTGAGGATTATGTGTTGTACGCTACGGCTGATTGGATGGAAGGTAAGGACTAGGGGGACTCTCTCTCTGTTACGACTAGGGGGAGGGGGAGCAAGGGCGGAGCTGCGTGGTACCGAGGAGACACGAGTGAGGGCCTTATCTATGATGGGAGAGGGGAACGCCCGTTGCCTAAAGAATAAGGACATCTCGGATGTTCTAGTATAGAACACGTCATTTGGGCGTGGATGCGGCGTAGACTGAGGAATTGGGAGTAGGATATAGTCTTTGCACGATGCAGGGTGGGAAGAAATGTAGTCGAGATAGTTGTGGGAGTCAGTGTGTTTGTAATAGACGTCAGTCAATAGTCTATTTCTTGTGATGGAGGCTGTGAGATGAAGAAAGGGGAGGGAGGTGTCGGAGATGGTCCATGTAAATTTGAGTGCAGGATGAAAATTGGTGGTGAAGTCTATGAGTTCTGCACAGTTGCAAGAGATGGCACCAATGCAGTCATCAATGTAACGGAGAGAAAGTTCGGGGATAGGGCCAGTGTACGCTTGGGACAGGGATTGTTCAACGTTCCAATCAAAGGGGCAGGCATAGCTGGGGCCCATGTGGGTGCCCATAGCTATGCCTTGGATGAATAGAGTGTTAGTAGAGGGAAATTAGATGGGTCTGCGGTCGAGGAAGAAACACAGGGCTTTAAGACCTTCCTGGTGGGGGATGGAGGTGTAGAGTGACTGAACGTCAATAGTAAGGGAGTGGGGGCTCGGAAAGCGGAAGTCACTAAAGAGACGAAGGGCATGTGAGGTATCTTGGACATAGGTCGGGAGAGATTGGACCAGGGGGGAGGAGCAGGCAGAAACAATGGCAGTTGTGATTGTGGATTTTGGGGAGAAAGTAAAAATGGGCTGTGCGGGGCTGGGAAACGATAAGGTTGGAGGCTGTGGAAGGCAGATAGCTAGAAGTGATGAAATCAGTAATGGTGTTTGAGATTAAGGCCTTGTGTTCATCAGTGGGATCGTGGTCCAAGGATAAGTAGGAGAAGGTATCTTTGAGGTGACGAAACTGTCCTTGAATCTAGAGGTGTGTGTGATTTCACACTTCTATAGCTTTTGCCTGATGGGAGAGGGGAGAAGGGGGAGCGGCCAGGCTGTGACTCATACTTGATTATGCTGCTGGCCTTGCCAAGGCAACGCGAGGTATAAATGGAGTCAATGGAAGGGAGGTTGGTTGTGTGATGGTCTGGGCTGCGTCCACAATCCGCTGCAATATCTTGCGGTCTTCTATGGAGCTGTTCCCAAACCAAGCTGTGATGCATCCTGATAACTTTCCTGCATCCTCGGCTTTACTGAAGATTGAGAGTAAATTAATTAGGTGGCATAGATAGGATGTTTCATCCTGCGTGTATGGCACCATAACAAAGGTAGACTTGGTGTGAAGTGGATTGGCTTTGAAATCAGTCCTCCTGGATCATAGCAGCGCTGTGATCAGATTAAATAAACCCTATGTGGACCTGAAGAAAGATACAAGATTTCAAGATTAATTTATTGTCATATGAACCAATTAAGGTACAGTGAAATTTGAGTTCCCATACAGCCATACTAAGTGAAAAGCAACAAGGTACCCTGCCACATGAAATAAATGTAACATAAACAGGCACCACAGCAGATTCCACTGTGATGGAAGGTAATAAAGTTCAATCATCTTCCTCCTTGTTCAGGTCGCGGCTGTTGAACCCTCCGCAGTCACCGGTACCGACTGTCCGAGGCCCTCGCGTCGGGATGATCGAAACTCCCGCGTCAGGACGTTTGAAACTCTCTCCGCGACATGGAGCTCCCGAGTCGGCCTCTTCTTACCAGAGACCGCGGGTTTCACAATGTTAAAGTCCACAGGCCCCGCGGTTGGAGCTCCCCACAGTCTATCCTTGGAAAAGGATCGCAGCTCCGCGATGTTAAAGTCCGCGCAGCGCCCGCGGCATGAGGGCCGGGCCGGTCTCCAGGAAAGACCGCCAACTCCTCGACGTTAGGCCGCAGAGGGGACGGAGATACGATACGGAGAAAAATCGCATCTCTGTCGGGGTAAGAGATTGAAAAAAAGTTTCCCCCAATCCCCCCCATCCCCCCACATAAAACAAACCAAGAAACTCTAAAACATTCTTTTAACACTTAGTTAAAATAATAAAAACAGTAGAAGGGACAGACAGAGTGTTGGCGAGGCAGCCAATGCTGGTGGTGCCACCCGGTGGAACATACTGTACCAGAGTTCCAATATTTCAACAATGACCTCGACTCAATCAATGGGGTTGATTAATACTTTAATAAAAACACAGCGCTCTCCGTTATTTTTTAGCTGTGCTTTTCTCTGATGTGCTCATCAAAGCACCAATTACACCACCAACTGCAGCAGCAGCAACAGCAACAGGGCTGAGTACGGCAGCTCCAACAAACAAGAGGCCTATTCCAATAACCTGTGAAATAAAAATATATTTTTAAGTATAGTAATGGATTCTACAGTAGAAATGTTCCAAGTGACTCTGCGACTCTGTGATGTCATCGATGACATGACCTCTGGTGACTGCCCCTTGTGCCTTTGCCGCCCCTTCCCTTCAATGTGTGAATCGGCCTGCATTTCTATTTTGGTCTAAACTTTACCCCAATCCCCACCCCCCACCCCAGTGGAGTGAGTTGGATCTCATGGCCAAATCTACATAAGCCAGCCAGTGAACAATAGTTTAGTTTATTGTCACGTGTACTGAGGTGCAGTGAAAAGCTTTTTGTAGAGTGCTATCCAGTCAGCAGAAAGACTATAAATGATTACAATCGTGCCATACACAGTGTCCAGATACACAATAAGGGAATAACGTTTAGTGCAAGATAAAACAGGGAGAGTCCTATCAAGGATAGTCCGAGGGTCACCAAAGAGGTAGATAGTAGTTCAGCATTGCTCTCTGGTTGTGGTAGGATGATTCAGTTACCTGAAAACAGCTGGGAAGAAACTGTCCTTGAATCTGGAGGTGTGCTTTCGTTTTCACACTTCTGTACCTCTTGCCCGATGGGAGAGGGGAGAAAAGGGTGTGACCGGGGTGAGACTGGTCCTTGATTCTGCTGCTGGCCTTTCCGAGGCAGTATGAGGTATAAACGGAGTCAATAAAAGGGAGGTTGGTTTGTCTGATGGTCTGGGCTGCCTCCATAATTTGCTGCAATTTCTTGCGGTCTTGGATGGAGCTGTTCCCAAACCAAGATATAATGTATCCTGATAAAATACTTTCTATGGTGCATCTGTAGAAGTTGGTGAGAGTTGTAGGGGACATGCCAAACTTCTGAGGAAGTAGAGGCATTAGATACAAATAACACCCTTGTACCATCATGTCCCATGCATTTGGAGGGACAATAATTAGCTGGAGGACCAGGCCCCCAAAGTAATCTCAAAGAACAATTACTTTATGTCCACGTTATATACTGTACTTACCTGAAATGATATCGGTGTACGATACCGAAGTGAATTAACAAAGTGTTCACAGTTTGCATTTAGTACATTGTATTGCACTTTGCATCCAATCATGTTTTTTGCCTTTCTTATTATCTCGTCAACGGGTAATGGATTCCATATTCTGTCCGATCCATTGTTGACTTGCCAGGGATCACTGCCAGCTACCTCAGCGAGAGGCTCCCTCTTAATCACAGCAAACTCTGTCGACGAAGAGAATCGAGTACTCGTATCTCCACTTGCACCATCTAGAATAGATATTAAATGGTCTTTTATCATCTGATAGTATCCCTGGTATGGGTTGAATGACACGTGGACAGAGAAGTCTACAATGCAAAACATGTTAAATAGGAGAAAAAAAGTGAACAGCTTCTACCTGAAGTTAAATGTACGACGTCTCCATCTCCAATGTAGAGGGCCCAGTGTGTAAACAGCGTTCGACGTATTTTAATCAAATCTCCAGGTCTTGCTTTAGTGGCAGGCTGGAAATAAGATGGGGATCACATTGGAAATCAACACCAGATGTTAAAAAAATTAGTTATAGTTTCATCGAATCATACAGCGTGGAAACAGGCCCTTCGGCCCAACCTGCCCACACTGACAAACATGTCCCACCTGCCTGCCTTTGGCCCATATCTCTCTAAACCTGTCCTATCCACGTACCTGTCTAAATGTTACGATAGTACCTGCTAAACGTTGTGAAAATACCTGATGTTTGTAGTGATTTGGATTCTGATGATTAGGGTTCAATACAACAAATCCAACAACATAATAATTCATTAATCTTTTGTACCTGCAGGAGTGCAAATCAAATCTGTGTATTTTTTAATTGTGATTGTTTTTGAGCCGTAATATTTACCTGGTGAATCTGTGCAGCCGTGTACCCAAGAAGGTGGTGCCCAAGGTGGCATTAATTTTGATAAATACTGTAAGATCATTTTTACTTGTGATCCAGACCTCTTGAGATAAAGGTCAATATTTCACTTATATTTTTTATTTCGTCTGTTGATCTTCACTTGTCCTGGTAGAAAAATCACTGCATCTGCCTGCTGATCAACAAATCTCAGCATCTTGCCAGAGAACGTACTGATCTCTGGTGATTTGGGGCTGAGGGTGGTGAAATGGGGAAAGGTAAAATGGGATCAGATGAAGCCGCACAGGATTCACAGAGTGCCTGCAACAGTTTTCATGAGGGAACAGACAATGAGAGATGGCTTAAATAAGAGAAAATAGAAGGCTTAGGAAACAGAAACTGAGGCGGTGCTAAAAGAGACAAGGACACTCGGTTATCTGGGCCCATTTCAAGATGAGGAATAAAATGCAAATATGTTTTATTTAATTTTAGATTGGTGTTTGATCCTGGCTTTGGGCAATGAATTAGTGCAGCCACCTTTGTTAGAAATGAATGTTCTTATAATCCTTGCACCACCGTGGTTCGGTCGGGTGTTGCTGGGTAGTGTGTCTACCCTCTCCCACACAAACGTAATTGATCAAATAAACTCGGTGTGAATTCAGTGTTTGTGGATGTCAAACCCCAACTTTTCCCACATTCAGTTGTTAATCATTTCCAACTGCCTAATTATTCCTGTGTTTCATTGAGAAAGCTGAAACAAGATCTTTTGTCTCATTCTTTTAAAAAAATGCCCCGTTACTTTTCCATGTCTGCTTCTCTGACCATCTGAAGACCCCCTGACAACGATGCAAAGTGTTGGCTCAGACCAGAAGGTTTCCATTTATTTAATATTTATCCAAAGTTAACGACAGGGAAAGTGTTAACAAAGTGAACAAGGTTTCAAGTTTTTAGAGTCAGAGAGTAGAGTAAACATGAACTTACTCTCACAATGTGAAAGTGAAAGCAACCCAGGTAAGTTATGGCGCATTATAAATTGGCATTTCTGAGAAAGCTTTTGAACTTCCCGTTAAGCAGCTCGAGAGAGAGCGCTCATGACATCTCTCATATTTGCTGGAAACAAAGGCTGATATGCAGGAGGAGGTTCCCAAAGAGCATAAAAACCTGCAGTTGGGCCAAATTGCCTGTTTTGCTGCTATAAATTATCTTTAAAATCAGAGACTAAGTCGTGTTTGGTTGTCCCTGAGGATGGAAGGCTGTGGCGGGTGGGAGATTGAAACCTTCACGTGGTCCGCCGTGTTTCGACGAATGCAATCAACCTGGTGTGCACAATCAAATAAGATCAATTAGAACAAGTTGTCAAACAACTTTAGGCTGTGCACGCCATACGCAAGAAGAAGAAGGATGCTGTGGAACTTGGGATTAACAGAGTGAGGTCTGGGTCCACTGGTAAGGAAGGCCAGGAAATGGGGGACAAGTCTTCGGTGCGGACTTAGGACACAAATAGGTGGTCACACAGGTACATGCCCCCAGATGCACAAATCCACCCACACAGGGCTACCGATTAACAATCTCGCCCGCATCCTTTTCTTCAGCTCCCCCTCCCTTGTCCACTTTGTTAGACTGTTGGGAACGCTTAACAAGTGACTGTGGACAAAGGTCATGTAAATGCACAAACAAATTGGGCTTTGTTATCCGTAAACACTGAATTCACACCCATGTTAATGTGATCACTGCTTATGTTTGTGCGGGAGAGGGTCGACATACTCCCCATCAACACCACCGAACCACGGTGGTACAAGGAGTAAGATCAGAACATTCATTTTGAACAAAAGAGGTTACGTTCTTGTCCATTGTCCATTCATTGCCCAAATCAGGATCAAATGATGCGATCGAACGTTATTCATCCCAAGAGGGAAATTGATCTGTCAACAGTCATAAAACACAAGGTACATGAAACAAGAAATTAAAGTGACGAGTGGAAAAGATTGGGGATGTGCAAAGATTTGGGAGAGAAGGGCATCACCAAACCTAAATGAAATATAACATACTTGCATGTTATTCCCTATCTTGCTTTTTGTCGCCAGATATCTGAGTGGCCATGTCTCTTTTAGCTCCATCTCGGTCTCTTGTTTCCTCAGCCGCCCGCCTTGTTTCCCACCCCATCTCCTCACTGGCTCCCACTGTCGTCCTCCATCCCAGAACCGACACCTTCACTCACCATCTCTTTTAGCCCCTTTACTCTCTGAATTCCTGGACTGAGAATGCCTGCCAAATGTTTGCCGGTGCCCGACCACACCCGGCATCAACTCCACCATGACATCAACAAGCCATGTCCTCTGAAGACCACATATGAACAAGGAAAAGTTCAGGAAAATCCCCCCCATATACTTCTGAGGAATTAGATACATATAACACCCTTGTACCATCATGTCCCATGCATTTGGAGGGACAATAATTAGCTGGAGGACCAGGCCCCCAAAGTAATCTCAAAGAACAATTACTTTATGTCCACGTTATATACTGTACTTACCTGAAATGATATCCGTGTACCATACCGAAGTGAATTAACAAAGTGTTCACAGTTTGCATTTAGTACATTGTATTGCACTTTGCATCCAATCATGTTTTTTGCCTTTTTTATTATCTCGCCAACGGGTAATGGTTTCCATATACTGTCCGATCCATTGTTGACTTGCCAGGGATCACTGCCAGCTACCTCAGCGAGAGGCTCCCTCTTAATCACAGCAATCTCTTCCGACCCAAAGAATCGAGTACTCGTATCTTCACTTGCATCATCTAGAATAGATATTAAATGGTCTTTTATCATCTGATAGTATCCCTGGTATGGGTTGAATGACACGTGGACAGAGAAGTCTACAATGCAAAACATGTTAAATAGGAGAAAAAAAGTGAACAGCTTTTACCTGAAGTTAAATGTACGACGTCTCCATCTCCAATGTAGAGGGCCCAGTGTGTAAACAGCGTTCGACGTATTTTAATCAAATCTCCAGGTCTCGCTTTAGTGGCAGGCTGGAAATAAGATGGGGATCACATTGGAAATCAACACCAGATGTTAAAAAAATTAGTTATAGTTTCATCGAATCATACAGCGTGGAATCAGGCCCTTCGGCCCAACCTGCCCACACTGACTAACATGTCCCACCTGCCTGCCTTTGGCCCATATCTCTCTAAACCTGTCCTATCCACGTACCTGTCTAAATGTTTCTAAAATGTTATGATAGTACCTGCTAAACGTTGTGAAAATACCTGATGTTTGTAGTGATTTGGATTCTGATGATTAGGGTTCAATACAACAAATCCAACAACATAATATTTCATTAATCTTTTGTACCTGCAGGAGTGCAAATCAAATCTGTGTATTTTGTAATTGTGATTGTTTTTTAGCCTTAATATTAACCTGATGAATCTGTGCAGCCGTGTACCCAAGACGGTGGTGCCCAAGGTGGCATTAATTTAGATAAATACTGTAAGATAATTTTTACTTGTGATCCAGGCATCTTGAGATAAAGGTCAATATTTCACATATTTTTTATTTCGTCCGTTGATCTTCACTTGTCCTGGTAGAAAAATCACTGCATCTGCCTGCTGATCAACAAATCTCAGCACCTTGCCAGAGAACGTACTGATCTCTGGTGATTTGGGGCTGAGGGTGGTGAAATGGGGAAAGGTAAAATGGGATCAGATGAAGCCGCACAGGATTCACAGAGTGCCTGCAACAGTTTTCGCGAGGGAACAGTCAATGAGAGATGGCTTAAATAAGAGAAAATAGAAGGCTTATGAAACAGAAACTGAGGTGGAGCTAAAAGAGACAAGGACACTCAGTTATCTGGGCCCATTTCAAGATGAGGAATAAAATGTAAATATGTTTTATTTAATTTTAGATTGGTGTTTGATCCTGGCTTTGGGCAATGAATTAGTGCAGCCACCTTTGTTAGAAATGAATGTTCTTATAATCCTTGCACCACCGTGGTTCGGTCGGGTGTTGCTGGGTAGTGTGTCTACCCTCTTCCACACAAACGTAATTGATCAAATAAACTCGGTGTGAATTCAGTGTTTGTGGATGTCAAACCCCAACTTTTCCCACATTCAGTTGTTAATCATTTCCAAATGCCTAATTGTTCCTGCGTTTCATTGAGAAAGCTGAAACAAGATCTTTTGTCTCGTTCTTTTAAAAAAATGCCCCGTTACTTTTCCATGTCTGCTTCTCTGACCATCTGAAGACCCCCTGACAACGATGCAAAGTGTTGGCTCAGACCAGAAGGTTTCCATTTATTAAATATTTATCCAAAGTTAACGGCAGGGAAACTGTTAACAAAGTCAGATTCAGATTCAGATTCAGATTCAACTTTATTGTCATTGTGCAGTGTACAGTACAGAGACAACGAAATGCAGTCGAAAAGTGAACAAGGTTTCAAGTTTTTATAGTCAGAGTAGAGTAAACAGGAACTTACTCTCACAATGTGAAAGTGAAAGCAACCCAGGTAAGTTATGGCGCATTATAAATTGGCATTTCTGAGAAAGCTTTTGAACTTCCCGTTAAGCAGCTCGAGAGAGAGCGCTCATGACATCTCTCATATTTGCTGGAAACAAAGGCTGATATGCAGGAGGAGGTTCCCAAAGAGCATAAAAACCTGCAGTTGGGCCAAATTGTCTGTTTTGCTGCTCTAAATTATCTTTAAAATCAGAGACTAAGTCTTATTTGGTTGTCCCTGAGGATGGAAGGCTGTGGCGGGTGGGAGATTGAAACCTTCACGTGGTCCGCCGTGTTTCGATGAATGCAATCAACCTGGTGTGCACAATCAAATAAGATCAATTAGAACAAGTTGTCAAACAACTTTAGGCTGTGCACGTCATACGCAAGAAGAAGAAGGATGCTGTGGAACTTGGGCTTAACAGAGTGAGGTCTGGGTCCACTGGTAAGGAAGGCCAGGAAATGGGGGACAAGTCTTCGGTGCGGACTTAGGACACAAATAGGTGGTCACACGGGTACATGCCCCCAGATGCACAAATCCACCCACACAGGGCTACCGATTAACAATCTCGCCCGCATCCTTTTCTTCAGCTCCCCCTCCCTTGTCCACTTTGTTAGACTGTTGGGAACGCTTAACAAGTGACTGGACAAAGGTCATGTAAATGCACAAACAAATTGGGCTTTGTTATCCGTAAACACTGAATTCACACCCATGTTAATGTGATCACTGCTTATGTTTGTGCGGGAGAGGGTCGACATACTCCCCATCAACACCACCGAACCACGGTGGTACAAGGAGTAAGATCAGAACATTCATTTTGAACAAAAGAGGTTACGTTCTTGTCCATTGTCCATTCATTGCCCAAATCAGGATCAAATGATGCGATCGAACTTTATTCATCCCAAGAGGGAAATTGATCTGTCAACAGTCATAAAACACATGGTACATGAAACAAGAAATTAAAGTGACGAGTGGAAAAGATTGGGGATGTGCAAAGATTTGGGGGAGAAGGGCATCACCAAACCTAAATGAAATATAACATATTTGCATGTTATTCCCTATCTTGCTTTTTGTTGCCAGATATCTGAGTGGCCATGTCTCTTTTAGCTCCATCTCGGTCTCTTGTTTCCTCAGCCGCCCGCCTTGTTTCGCACCCCATCTCCTCACTGGCTCCCATTGTCGTCCTCCCTCCCAGAACTGACACCTGCACTCACCGTCTATTTTAGCCCTTTTACCCTCTGAATTCCTGGACTGAGAATGCCTGCCAAATGTTTGCCGGTACCCGACCACACCCGGCATCAACTCCACCATGACATCAGCAAGCCATGTCCTCTGAAGACCACATATGAACAAGGAAAAGCTCAGGAAAATCCCCCCCATATACTTCTGAGGAAGTAGAGGCATTAGATACATATAACACCCTTGTACCATCATGTCCCATGCATTTGGAGGGACAATAATTAGCTGGAGGACCAGGCCCCCAAAGTAATCTCAAAGAACAATTACTTTATGTCCACGTTATATACTGTACTTACCTGAAATGATATCGGTGTACCATACCGAAGTGAATTAACAAAGTGTTCACAGTTTGCATTTAGTACATTGTATTGCACTTTGCATCCAATCATTTTTTTTGCCTTTTTTATTATCTCGCCAACGGGTAATGGTTTCCATATACTGTCCGATCCATTGTTGACTTGCCAGGGATCACTGCGAGCTACCTCAGCGAGAGGCTCCCTCTTAATCACAGCAATCTCTTCTGACCCAAAGAATCGAGTGCTCGTATCTTCACTTGCATCATCTAGAATAGATATTAAATGGTCTTTTATCATCTGATAATATCCCTGGTATGGGTTGAATGACACGTGGACAGAGAAGTCTACAATGCAAAACATGTTAAATAGGAGAAAAAAAGTGAACAGCTTTTACCTGAAGTTAAATGTACGACGTCTCCATCTCCAATGTAGAGGGCCCAGTGTGTAAACAGCGTTCGACGTATTTTAATCAAATCTCCAGGTCTCGCTTCCGTGGCAGGCTGGAAACAAGATGGGGATCACATTGGAAATCAACACCAGATGTTAAAAAAATTAGTTATAGTTTCATCGAATCATACAGCGTGGAATCAGGCCCTTCGGCCCAACCTGCCCACACTGACTAACATGTCCCACCTGCCTGCCTTTGGCCCATATCTCTCTAAACCTGTCCTATCCACGTACCTGTCTAAATGTTACGATAGTACCTGCTATACGTTGTGATAATACCTGATGTTTGTAGTGATTTGGATTCTGATGATTAGGGTTCAATACAACAAATCCAACAACATAATAATTCATTAATCTTTTGTACCTGCAGGAGTGCAAATCAAATCTGTGTATTTTGTCATTGTGATTGTTTTTGAGCCGTAATATTTACCTGGTGAATCTGTGCAGCCGTGTACCCAAGAAGGTGGTGCCCAAGGTGGCATTAATTTTGATAAATACTGTAAGATCATTTTTACTTGTGATCCAGACCTCTTGAGATAAAGGTCAATATTTCACTTATATTTTTTATTTCGTCTGTTGATCTTCACTTGTCCTGGTAGAAAAATCACTGCATCTGCCTGCTGATCAACAAATCTCAGCATCTTGCCAGAGAACGTACTGATCTCTGGTGATTTGGGGCTGAGGGTGGTGAAATGGGGAAAGGTAAAATGGGATCAGATGAAGCTGCACAGGATTCACAGAGTGCCTGCAACAGTTTTCATGAGGGAACAGACAATGAGAGATGGCTTAAATAAGAGAAAATAGAAGGCTTAGGAAACAGAAACTGAGGCGGTGCTAAAAGAGACAAGGACACTCGGTTATCTGGGCCCATTTATAGATGAGGAATAAAATGCAAATATGTTTTATTTAATTTTAGATTGGTGTTTGATCCTGGCTTTGGGCAATGAATTAGTGCAGCCACCTTTGTTAGAAATGAATGTTCTTATAATCCTTGCACCACCGTGGTTCGGTCGGGTGTTGCTGGGTAGTGTGTCTACCCTCTCCCACACAAACGTAATTGATCAAATAAACTCGGTGTGAATTCAGTGTTTGTGGATGTCAAACCCCAACTTTTCCCACATTCAGTTGTTAATCATTTCCAACTGCCTAATTATTCCTGTGTTTCATTGAGAAAGCTGAAACAAGATCTTTTGTCTCATTCTTTTAAAAAAATGCCCCGTTACTTTTCCATGTCTGCTTCTCTGACCATCTGAAGACCCCCTGACAACGATGCAAAGTGTTGGCTCAGACCAGAAGGTTTCCATTTATTTAATATTTATCCAAAGTTAACGACAGGGAAAGTGTTAACAAAGTGAACAAGGTTTCAAGTTTTTAGAGTCAGAGAGTAGAGTAAACATGAACTTACTCTCACAACGTGAAAGTGAAAGCAACCCAGGTAAGTTATGGCGCATTATAAATTGGCATTTCTGAGAAAGCTTTTGAACTTCCCGTTAAGCAGCTCGAGAGAGAGCGCTCATGACATCTCTCATATTTGCTGGAAACAAAGGCTGATATGCAGGAGGAGGTTCCCAAAGAGCATAAAAACCTGCAGTTGGGCCAAATTGCCTGTTTTGCTGCTATAAATTATCTTTAAAATCAGAGACTAAGTCGTGTTTGGTTGTCCCTGAGGATGGAAGGCTGTGGCGGGTGGGAGATTGAAACCTTCATGTGGTCCGCCGTGTTTCGACGAATGCAATGAACCTGGTGTGCACAATCAAATAAGATCAATTAGAACAAGTTGTCAAACAACTTTAGGCTGTGCACGTCATACGCAAGAAGAAGAAGGATGCTGTGGAACTTGGGATTAACAGAGTGAGGTCTGGGTCCACTGGTAAGGAAGGCCAGGAAATGGGGGACAAGTCTTCGGTGCGGACTTAGGACACAAATAGGTGGTCACACAGGTACATGCCCCCAGATGCACAAATCCACCCACACAGGGCTACCGATTAACAATCTCGCCCGCATCCTTTTCTTCAGCTCCCCCTCCCTTGTCCACTTTGTTAGACTGTTGGGAACGCTTAACAAGTGACTGTGGACAAAGGTCATGTAAATGCACAAACAAATTGGGCTTTGTTAACCGTAAACACTGAATTCACACCCATGTTAATGTGATCACTGCTTATGTTTGTGCGGGAGAGGGTCTACATACACCCCATCAACACCACCGAACCACGGTGGTACAAGGAGTAAGATCAGAACATTCATTTTGAACAAAAGAGGTTACGTCTTGTCCATTGTCCATTCATTGCCCAAATCAGGATCAAATGATGCGATCGAACTTTATTCATCCCAAGAGGGAAATTGATCTGTCAACAGTCATAAAACACATGGTACATGAAACAAGAAATTAAAGTGACGAGTGGAAAAGATTGGGGATGTGCAAAGATTTGGGAGAGAAGGGCATCACCAAACCTAAATGAAATATAACATACTTGCATGTTATTCCCTATCTTGCTTTTTGTCGCCAGATATCTGAGTGGCCATGTCTCTTTTAGCTCCATCTCGGTCTCTTGTTTCCTCAGCCGCCCGCCTTGTTTCCCACCCCATCTCCTCACTGGCTCCCACTGTCGTCCTCCATCCCAGAACCGACACCTTCACTCACCATCTCTTTTAGCCCCTTTACTCTCTGAATTCCTGGACTGAGAATGCCTGCCAAATGTTTGCCGGTGCCCGACCACACCCGGCATCAACTCCACCATGACATCAACAAGCCATGTCCTCTGAAGACCACATATGAACAAGGAAAAGTTCAGGAAAATCCCCCCCATATACTTCTGAGGAATTAGATACATATAACACCCTTGTACCATCATGTCCCATGCATTTGGAGGGACAATAATTAGCTGGAGGACCAGGCCCCCAAAGTAATCTCAAAGAACAATTACTTTATGTCCACGTTATATACTGTACTTACCTGAAATGATATCCGTGTACCATACCGAAGTGAATTAACAAAGTGTTCACAGTTTGCATTTAGTACATTGTATTGCACTTTGCATCCAATCATGTTTTTTGCCTTTTTTATTATCTCGCCAACGGGTAATGGTTTCCATATACTGTCCGATCCATTGTTGACTTGCCAGGGATCACTGCCAGCTACCTCAGCGAGAGGCTCCCTCTTAATCACAGCAATCTCTTCCGACCCAAAGAATCGAGTACTCGTATCTTCACTTGCATCATCTAGAATAGATATTAAATGGTCTTTTATCATCTGATAGTATCCCTGGTATGGGTTGAATGACACGTGGACAGAGAAGTCTACAATGCAAAACATGTTAAATAGGAGAAAAAAAGTGAACAGCTTTTACCTGAAGTTAAATGTACGACGTCTCCATCTCCAATGTAGAGGGCCCAGTGTGTAAACAGCGTTCGACGTATTTTAATCAAATCTCCAGGTCTCGCTTTAGTGGCAGGCTGGAAATAAGATGGGGATCACATTGGAAATCAACACCAGATGTTAAAAAAATTAGTTATAGTTTCATCGAATCATACAGCTTGGAATCAGGCCCTTCGGCCCAACCTGCCCACACTGACTAACATGTCCCACCTGCCTGCCTTTGGCCCATATCTCTCTAAACCTGTCCTATCCACGTACCTGTCTAAATGTTACGATAGTACCTGCTAAACGTTGTGAAAATACCTGATGTTTGTAGTGATTTGGATTCTGATGATTAGGGTTCAATACAACAAATCCAACAACATAATAATTCATTAATCTTTTGTACCTGCAGGAGTGCAAATCAAATCTGTGTATTTTGTAATTGTGATTGGTTTTTTAGCCTTAATATTAACCTGGTGAATCTGTGCAGCCGTGTACCCAAGACGGTGGTGCCCAAGGTGGCATTAATTTAGATAAATACTGTAAGATAATTTTTACTTGTGATCCAGGCGTCTTGAGATAAAGGTCAATATTTCACTTATATTTTTTATTTCGTCCGTTGATCTTCACTTGTCCTGGTAGAAAAATCACTGCATCTGCCTGCTGATCAACAAATCTCAGCACCTTGCCAGAGAACGTACTGATCTCTGGTGATTTGGGGCTGAGGGTGGTGAAATGGGGAAAGGTAAAATGGGATCAGATGAAGCCGCACAGGATTCACAGAGTGCCTGCAACAGTTTTCGCGAGGGAACAGTCAATGAGAGATGGCTTAAATAAGAGAAAATAGAAGGCTTATGAAACAGAAACTGAGGTGGAGCTAAAAGAGACAAGGACACTCAGTTATCTGGGCCCATTTCAAGATGAGGAATAAAATGTAAATATGTTTTATTTAATTTTAGATTGGTGTTTGATCCTGGCTTTGGGCAATGAATTAGTGCAGCCACCTTTGTTAGAAATGAATGTTCTTATAATCCTTGCACCACCGTGGTTCGGTCGGGTGTTGCTGGGTAGTGTGTCTACCCTCTTCCACACAAACGTAATTGATCAAATAAACTCGGTGTGAATTCAGTGTTTGTGGATGTCAAACCCCAACTTTTCCCACATTCAGTTGTTAATCATTTCCAAATGCCTAATTGTTCCTGCGTTTCATTGAGAAAGCTGAAACAAGATCTTTTGTCTCGTTCTTTTAAAAAAATGCCCCGTTACTTTTCCATGTCTGCTTCTCTGACCATCTGAAGACCCCCTGACAACGATGCAAAGTGTTGGCTCAGACCAGAAGGTTTCCATTTATTAAATATTTATCCAAAGTTAACGGCAGGGAAACTGTTAACAAAGTCAGATTCAGATTCAGATTCAGATTCAACTTTATTGTCATTGTGCAGTGTACAGTACAGAGACAACGAAATGCAGTCGAAAAGTGAACAAGGTTTCAAGTTTTTATAGTCAGAGTAGAGTAAACAGGAACTTACTCTCACAATGTGAAAGTGAAAGCAACCCAGGTAAGTTATGGCGCATTATAAATTGGCATTTCTGAGAAAGCTTTTGAACTTCCCGTTAAGCAGCTCGAGAGAGAGCGCTCATGACATCTCTCATATTTGCTGGAAACAAAGGCTGATATGCAGGAGGAGGTTCCCAAAGAGCATAAAAACCTGCAGTTGGGCCAAATTGCCTGTTTTGCTGCTCTAAATTATCTTTAAAATCAGAGACTAAGTCGTGTTTGGTTGTCCCTGAGGATGGAAGGCTGTGGCGGGTGGGATATTGAAACTTTCACGTCGTCCGCCCTGTTTCGATGAATGCAATCAACCTGGTGTGCACAATCAAATAAGATCAATTAGAACAAGTTGTCAAACAACTTTAGGCTGTGCACGCCATACGCAAGAAGAAGAAGGAGGCTGTGGAACTTGGGATTAACAGAGTGAGGTCTGGGTCCACTGGTAAGAAAGGCCAGGAAATGGGGGACAAGTCTTCGGTGCGGACTTAGGACACAAATAGGTGGTCACACAGGTACATGCCCCCAGATGCACAAATCCACCCACACAGGGCTACCG
The DNA here is from genome assembly GCA_038087875.1 of Malacoraja senta. Classification (NCBI taxonomy): domain Eukaryota; kingdom Metazoa; phylum Chordata; class Chondrichthyes; order Rajiformes; family Rajidae; genus Malacoraja; species Malacoraja senta. The sequence goes on from JAXLNO010003109.1 coordinate 352,522, forward strand.
ATTAACAATCTCACCCGCATCCTTTTCTTCAGCTTCCCCTCCCTTGTCCACTTTGTTAGACTGTTGGGAACGCTTAACAAATGACTGGACAAAGGTCATGTAAATGCACAAACAAATTGGGCTTTGTTATCCGTAAACACTGAATTCACACCCATGTTAATGTGATCACTGCTTATGTTTGTGCGGGAGAGGGTCTACATACACCCCATCAACACCACCGAACCACGGTGGTACAAGGAGTAAGATCAGAACATTCATTTTGAACAAAAGAGGTTACGTTCTTGTCCATTGTCCATTCATTGCCCAAATCAGGATCAAATGATGCGATCGAACTTTATTCATCCCAAGAGGGAAATTGATCTGTCAACAGTCATAAAACACATGGTACATGAAACAAGAAATTAAAGTGACGAGTGGAAAAGATTGGGGATGTGCAAAGATTTGGGGGAGGAGGGCATCACCAAACCTAAATGAAATATAATATATTTGCATGTTATTCCCTATCTTGCTTTTGTTGCCAGATATCTGAGTGGCCATGTCTCTTTTAGCTCTATCTCGGTCTCTTGTTTCCTCAGCCGCCCGCCTTGCTTCCCACCCCATCTCCTCACTGGCTCCCATTGTCGTCCTCCCTCCCAGAACTGACACCTTCACTCACCGTCTCTTTTAGCCCCTTTACCCTCTGAATTCCTGGACTGAGAATGCCTGCCAAATGTTTGCCGGTGCCCGACCACACCCGGCATCAACTCCACCATGACATCAACAAGCCATGTCCTCTGAAGACCACATATGAACAAGGAAAAGTTCAGGAAAATCCCCCCCATATACTTCTGAGGAAGTAGAGGCATTAGATACATATAACACCCTTGTACCATCATGTCGCATGCATTTGGAGGGACAATAATTAGCTGGAGGACCAGGCCCCCAAAGTAATCTCAAAGAACAATTACTTTATGTCCACGTTATATACTGTACTTACCTGAAATGATATCCGTGTACGATACCGAAGTGAAATAACAAAGTGTTCACAGTTTGCATTTAGTACATTGTATTGCACTTTGCATCCAATCATTTTTTTTGCCTTTTTTATTATCTCGCCAACGGGTAATGGTTTCCATATACTGTCCGATCCATTGTTGACTTGCCAGGGATCACTGCCAGCTACCTCAGCGAGAGGCTCCCTCTTAATCACAGCAATCTCTTCCGACCCAAAGAATCGAGTACTCGTATCTTCACTTGCATCATCTAGAATAGATATTAAATGGTCTTTTATCATCTGATAATATCCCTGGTATGGGTTGAATGACACGTGGACAGAGAAGTCTACAATGCAAAACATGTTAAATAGGAGAAAAAAAGTGAACAGCTTTTACCTGAAGTTAAATGTACGACGTCTCCATCTCCAATGTAGAGGGCCCAGTGTGTAAACAGCGTTCGACGTATTTTAATCAAATCTCCAGGTCTCGCTTCCGTGGCAGGCTGGAAATAAGATGGGGATCACATTGGAAATCAACACCAGATGTTAAAAAAATTAGTTATAGTTTCATCGAATCATACAGCGTGGAAACAGGCCCTTCGGCCCAACCTGCCCACACTGACTAACATGTCCCACCTGCCTGCCTTTGGCCCATATCTCTCTAAACCTGTCCTATCCACGTACCTGTCTAAATGTTTCTAAAATGTTATGATAGTACCTGCTAAACGTTGTGAAAATACCTGATGTTTGTAGTGATTTGGATTCTGATGATTAGGGTTCAATACAACAAATCCAACAACATAATATTTCATTAATCTTTTGTACCTGCAGGAGTGCAAATCAAATCTGTGTATTTTGTAATTGTGATTGGTTTTTAGCCTTAATATTAACCTGGTGAATCTGTGCAGCCGTGTACCCAAGACGGTGGTGCCCAAGGTGGCATTAATTTAGATAAATACTGTAAGATAATTTTTACTTGTGATCCAGGCGTCTTGAGATAAAGGTCAATATTTCACATATTTTTTATTTCGTCCGTTGATCTTCACTTGTCCTGGTAGAAAAATCACTGCATCTGCCTGCTGATCAACAAATCTCAGCACCTTGCCAGAGAACGTACTGATCTCTGGTGATTTGGGGCTGAGGGTGGTGAAATGGGGAAAGGTAAAATGGGATCAGATGAAGCCGCACAGGATTCACAGAGTGCCTGCAACAGTTTTCGCGAGGGAACAGTCAATGAGAGATGGCTTAAATAAGAGAAAATAGAAGGCTTATGAAACAGAAACTGAGGTGGAGCTAAAAGAGACAAGGACACTCAGTTATCTGGGCCCATTTCAAGATGAGGAATAAAATGTAAATATGTTTTATTTAATTTTAGATTGGTGTTTGATCCTGGCTTTGGGCAATGAATTAGTGCAGCCACCTTTGTTAGAAATGAATGTTCTTATAATCCTTGCACCACCGTGGTTCGGTCGGGTGTTGCTGGGTAGTGTGTCTACCCTCTTCCACACAAACGTAATTGATCAAATAAACTCGGTGTGAATTCAGTGTTTGTGGATGTCAAACCCCAACTTTTCCCACATTCAGTTGTTAATCATTTCCAAATGCCTAATTGTTCCTGCGTTTCATTGAGAAAGCTGAAACAAGATCTTTTGTCTCGTTCTTTTAAAAAAATGCCCCGTTACTTTTCCATGTCTGCTTCTCTGACCATCTGAAGACCCCCTGACAACGATGCAAAGTGTTGGCTCAGACCAGAAGGTTTCCATTTATTAAATATTTATCCAAAGTTAACGGCAGGGAAACTGTTAACAAAGTCAGATTCAGATTCAGATTCAGATTCAACTTTATTGTCATTGTGCAGTGTACAGTACAGAGACAACGAAATGCAGTCGAAAAGTGAACAAGGTTTCAAGTTTTTATAGTCAGAGAGTAGAGTAAACAGGAACTTACTCTCACAACGTGAAAGTGAAAGCAACCCAGGTAAGTTATGGCGCATTATAAATTGGCATTTCTGAGAAAGCTTTTGAACTTCCCGTTAAGCAGCTCGAGAGAGAGCGCTCATGACATCTCTCATATTTGCTGGAAACAAAGGCTGATATGCAGGAGGAGGTTCCCAAAGAGCATAAAAACCTGCAGTTGGGCCAAATTGCCTGTTTTGCTGCTATAAATTATCTTTAAAATCAGAGACTAAGTCTTATTTGGTTGTCCCTGAGGATGGAAGGCTGTGGCGGGTGGGAGATTGAAACTTTCACGTGGTCCGCCGTGTTTCGATGAATGCAATCAACCTGGTGTGCACAATCAAATAAGATCAATTAGAACAAGTTGTCAAACAACTTTAGGCTGTGCACGCCATACGCAAGAAGAAGAAGGAGGCTGTGGAACTTGGGATTAACAGAGTGAGGTCTGCGTCCACTGGTAAGGAAGGCCAGGAAATGGGGGACAAGTCTTCAGTGCGGACTTGGTACACAAATAGGTGGTCACACGGGTACATGCCCCCAGATGCACAAATCCACCCACACAGGGCTACCGATTAACAATCTCGCCCGCATCCTTTTCTTCAGCTCCCCCTCCCTTGTCCACTTTGTTAGACTGTTGGGAACGCTTAACAAATGACTGGACAAAGGTCATGTAAATGCACAAACAAATTGGGCTTTGTTATCCGTAAACACTGAATTCACACCCGTGTTAATGTGATCACTGCTTATGTTTGTGCGGGAGAGGGTCTACATACTCCCCATCAACACCACCGAACCACGGTGGTACAAGGAGTAAGATCAGAACATTCATTTTGAACAAAAGAGGTTACGTTCTTGTCCATTGTCCATTCATTGCCCAAATCAGGATCAAATGATGCGATCGAACTTTATTCATCCCAAGAGGGAAATTGATCTGTCAACAGTCATAAAACACATGGTACATGAAACAAGAAATTAAAGTGACGAGTGGAAAAGATTGGGGATGTGCAAAGATTTGGGGGAGAAGGGCATCACCAAACCTAAATGAAATATAACACATTTGCACGTTATTCCCTATCTTGCTTTTGTTGCCAGATATCTGAGTGGCCATGTCTCTTTTAGCTCCATATCGCTCTTGTTTCCTCAGCCGTCCGCCTTGTTTCCCACCCCATCTCCCCACTGGCTCCCACTGTCGTCCTCCATCCCAAAACTGACACCTTCACTCACTGTCTCTTTTAGCCCCTTTACTCTCTGAATTCCTGGACTGAGAATGCCTGCCAAATGTTTGCCGGTGCCCGACCACACCCGGCATCAACTCCACCATGACATCAACAAGCCATGTCCTCTGAAGACCACATATGAACAAGGAAAAGTTCAGGAAAATCCCCCCCATATACTTCTGAGGAATTAGATACATATAACACCCTTGTACCATCATGTCCCATGCATTTGGAGGGACAATAATTAGCTGGAGGACCAGGCCCCCAAAGTAATCTCAAAGAACAATTACTTTATGTCCACGTTATATACTGTACTTACCTGAAATGATATCCGTGTACCATACCGAAGTGAATTAACAAAGTGTTCACAGTTTGCATTTAGTACATTGTATTGCACTTTGCATCCAATCATTTTTTTTGCCTTTTTTATTATCTTGCCAACGGGTAATGGTTTCCATATACTGTCCGATCCATTGTTGACTTGCCAGGGATCACTGCCAGCTACCTGAGCGAGAGGCTCCCTCTTAATCACAGCAATCTCTTCCGACCCAAAGAATCGAGTACTCGTATCTTCACTTGCATCATCTAGAATAGATATTAAATGGTCTTTTATCATCTGATAGTATCCCTGGTATGGGTTGAATGACACGTGGACAGAGAAGTCTACAATGCAAAACATGTTAAATAGGAGAAAAAAAGTGAACAGCTTTTACCTGAAGTTAAATGTACGACGTCTCCATCTCCAATGTAGAGGGCCCAGTGTGTAAACAGCGTTCGACGTATTTCAATCAAATCTCCAGGTCTCGCTTTAGTGGCAGGCTGGAAACAAGATGGGGATCACATTGGAAATCAACACCAGATGTTAAAAAAATTAGTTATAGTTTCATCGAATCATACAGCGTGGAATCAGGCCCTTCGGCCCAACCTGCCCACACTGACTAACATGTCCCACCTGCCTGCCTTTGGCCCATATCTCTCTAAACCTGTCCTATCCACGTACCTGTCTAAATGTTACGATAGTACCTGCTAAACGTTGTGAAAATACCTGATGTTTGTAGTGATTTGGATTCTGATGATTAGGGTTCAATACAACAAATCCAACAACATAATAATTCATTAATCTTTTGTACCTGCAGGAGTGCAAATCAAATCTGTGTATTTTGTAATTGTGATTGGTTTTTTAGCCTTAATATTTACCTGGTGAATCTGTGCAGCCGTGTACCCAAGAAGGTGGTGCCCAAGGTGGCATTAATTTAGATAAATATTGTAAGATAATTTTTACTTGTGATCCAGGCGTCTTGAGATAAAGGTCAATATTTCAATTATATTTTTTATTTCGTCCGTTGATCTTCACTTGTCCTGGTAGAAAAATCACTACATCTGCCTGCTGATCAACAAATCTCAGCATCTTGCCAGAGAACGTACTGATCTCTGGTGATTTGGGGCTGAGGGTAGTGAAATGGGGAAAGGTAAAATGGGATCAGATGAAGCTGCACAGGATTCACAGAGTGCCTGCAACAGTTTTCATGAGGGAACAGACAATGAGAGATGGCTTAAATAAGAGAAAATAGAAGGCTTATGAAACAGAAACTGAGGTGGAGCTAAAAGAGACAAGGACACTCAGTTATCTGGGCCCATTTCAAGATGAGGAATAAAATGCAAATATGTTTTATTTAATTTTAGATTGGTGTTTGATCCTGGCTTTGGGCAATTAATTAGTGCAGCCACCTTTGTTAGAAATGAATGTTCTTATAATCCTTGCACCACCGTGGTTCGGTCGGGTGTTGCTGGGTAGTGTGTCTACCCTCTCCCACACAAACGTAATTGATCAAATAAACTCGGTGTGAATTCAGTGTTTGTGGATGTCAAACCCCAACTTTTCCCACATTCAGTTGTTAATCATTTCCAACTGTCTAATTATTCCTGTGTTTCATTGAGAAAGCTGAAACAAGATCTTTTGTCTCATTCTTTAAAAAAATGCCCCGTTACTTTTCCATGTCTGCTTCTCTGACCATCTGAAGACCCCCTGACAACGATGCAAAGTGTTGGCTCAGACCAGAAGGTTCCCATTTATTTAATATTTATCCAAAGTTAACGACAGGGAAAGTGTTAACAAAGTGAACAAGGTTTCAAGTTTTTAGAGTCAGAGAGTAGAGTAAACATGAACTTACTCTCACAACGTGAAAGTGAAAGCAACCCAGGTAAGTTATGGCGCATTATAAATTGGCATTTCTGAGAAAGCTTTTGAACTTCCCGTTAAGCAGCTCGAGAGAGAGCGCTCATGACATCTCTCATATTTGCTGGAAACAAAGGCTGATATGCAGGAGGAGGTTCCCAAAGAGCATAAAAACCTGCAGTTGGGCCAAATTGCCTGTTTTGCTGCTATAAATTATCTTTAAAATCAGAGACTAAGTCGTGTTTGGTTGTCCCTGAGGATGGAAGGCTGTGGCGGGTGGGAGATTGAAACTTTCACGTGGTCCGTCCTGTTTCGACGAATGCAATCAACCTGGTGTGCACAATCAAATAAGATCAATTAGAACAAGTTGTCAAACAACTTTAGGCTGTGCACGCCATACGCAAGAAGAAGAAGGAGGCTGTGGAACTTGGGCTTAACAGAGTGAGGTCTGGGTCCACTGGTAAGGAAGGCCAGGAAATGGGGGACAAGTCTTCGGTGCGGACTTAGGACACAAATAGGTGGTCACACAGGTACATGCCCCCAGATGCACAAATCCACCCACACAGGGCTACCGATTAACAATCTCGCCCGCATCCTTTTCTTCAGCTCCCCCTCCCTTGTCCACTTTGTTAGACTGTTGGGAACGCTTAACAAGTGACTGTGGACAAAGGTCATGTAAATGCACAAACAAATTGGGCTTTGTTATCCGTAAACACTGAATTCACACCCGTGTTAATGTGATCACTGCTTATGTTTGTGCAGGAGAGGGTCTACATACTCCCCATCAACACCACCAAACCACGGTGGTACAAGGAGTAAGATCAGAACATTCATTTTGAACAAAAGAGGTTACGTTCTTGTCCATTGTCCATTCATTGCCCAAATCAGGATCAAATGATGCGATCGAACTTTATTCATCCCAAGAGGGAAATTGATCTGTCAACAGTCATAAAACACATGGTACATGAAACAAGAAATTAAAGTGACGAGTGGAAAAGATTGGGGATGTGCAAAGATTTGGGGGAGGAGGGCATCACCAAACCTAAATGAAATATAACACATTTGCACGTTATTCCCTATCTTGCTTTTGTTGCCAGATATCTGAGTGGCCATGTCTCTTTTAGCTCCATATCGCTCTTGTTTCCTCAGCCGTCCGCCTTGTTTCCCACCCCATCTCCTCACTGGCTCCCACTGTCGTCCTCCATCCCAAAACTGACACCTTCACTCACTGTCTCTTTTAGCCCCTTTACTCTCTGAATTCCTGGACTGAGAATGCCTGCCAAATGTTTGCCGGTGCCCGACCACACCCAGCATCAACTCCACCATGACATCAGCAAGCCATGTCCTCTGAAGACCACATATGAACAAGGAAAAGCTCAGGAAAATCCCCCCCATATACATCGAGTACGGCCCACTGTCAGCAGACCACAGTCTCCCACGGCTCTGGGTGTAGGTTGTTGAGCTTCAGACATTTTCTGACTGATGGAGACAATATTTCTGAGCATTGATAACCAGTACCTTGCCCAGTGACCAAAGCTAAGATTAAAAATTACCTTTTGATAGTTCATGTTCACTTGGTGAGTTTAATCTTCCTCTGATTTTTATTACACCTGCAGAGCAGAATGTAGACTTGCTTTCGATTCTAGTCGTATATACCCTGGGCGGGTCCAACAGTGATATGAACTTTGCTCTTACACGTTTCATAAGTTTATGTGATAAGAGCAGAATTAGGCCATTCGCCAAATCAAGTCTACTCTGCTATTCAATCACAGCTGATCTATATTTCCCTCAACCCCATTCTCCTGCCTTCTCCCCATAACCCCTGACACCCGTACCAATCAAGAATCTATCTATCTCTGCCTTATAAATATCTATTCAGCAATTAAGAATGTGAGATACACAACAAAAAATCACTCTTATGGAAAGTGGAAAACTGGAAGGGTACAGCGTTCATGCGTACACTGTTTTCTGGAAAATTGGGTTACAGAGGTTTTCTGGAAGTGCAACCACACACCCTCCCTGTGATCCAAGAGTCATCAGCAATGCCGGGTAGATAGCAGTGTTGAGGACAGGTGGAACGAGGTGGGGGAGCGGATCTTGTAGGGAAAGCGTGTGGGTGGTTGGTGGATCGAACCAAGAGGGGGACAGGACAGAAATGGGTGATAAATGGGTGCAAGGGGGAGGAGGGTATGGGAATCATGTATTTCTACTGTAGGTAGACACAACATGCTGAAGTAACTTAAAGGGTGAGGCAGCATCTCTGGAGAGAAGGAATAGGCTTCGTTTCGGGTCGAGACCCTTCTTCAGACTGATGTCAGGGGAGGGGGCGGGACAAAGATAGAATGTAGTCGGAGACAGGAAGACTAATGGGAGAACTGGGAAGGTGAAGGGGATGGAGAGAGAAAGCAAGGGCTATCTGAAGTTAGAGAAGTCAATGTTCATACCGCTGGGGTGTAAACTAGCCAAGCGAAATATGAGGTGCTGTTCCTCCAAGCGAAATATGATTGTCTTTCTACCGACTGGTTAGCAAAAAAACAACAGCTTTTCACTGTACCTTGGTATACGTGATGGTAAACTAAACTGAAACTGAAAGGGGGAAAATGGGGAATCGTGGTGGTGCATTAATAGGAGAGAGAGAGAGAGAGGCTGTGCTTTTTCAGCTCTGCAGTTGAGAAGGTTTGAAGCAGCCTTTCAAGGATTTTGTCGATGGAGAAGGAACAGAGGCAGAGGGGCTTCATAGTTTAACTTATCGTTGGACTGTTGAAACTTTCCTCTGCTCTAGGAATCCTCCACGAGTGTGAACATTCCTGAGTTTTCTCTACATTGTCGAGGGTGCGGTTGTCGTTGGCGGACTGCCAAGAGTGCCTGGAGATCGAGGGTACGAAGATTGTGGTGTTTTTGTCGTTTTTTAGCACCGTTTCTCTGCCCTAAAGTCATTTTGCACAGTGCGGCTGCCTGGCTTAATGTGAAGATGGTACTTTTGCTTCCGGCAAGACTGGGATAGAGCTTCCCAAAAGCTGCTCTCGGCTGTGGACGTACTTGGGGACTTTCCTGCTTCAGCTGGAGGCTTCTGATTTCTGCTACTTGTCTTTGACTGTGACTGTCTCTGGGACTTGACTTGGAGCCTGAGCTGCTGGGGTGCCTGGAGCTGGTTTGTGCCTCTGTCAGGATGGCGATGGCTGGGGCGCGGCCGAAAGGACCGGAGCTACGCAGCGGTGGTATCAGCGGTGGATGTGAGGCCATCTGAGTATGAGCCTCATGTTGACTTGGATTGGGACGGTTTTGGTATCTCGGTCCAAACTGGGCCCCAGATGTCCAGGGGAGCAATTACAAAGGCCATGAATTACCTTCTTGGGAGGCGGGCTATTGTCTCTTCCGAGCTTGAAAGAGGAAAGGTGGAGATGATACTGAAGACCCGGGAGGATGTGGCCATAGCGTTGGAGAGGGGGATCTCAGTGGGGGGGTCCACATACAGGTGGATCCGTGGGTATCCAGGGTGAGACCGGTTCTCCTGCGGAGTTGCCCCACATGTATTCCGGATGCGACACTTCTTCCACACCTGTCTAAGTTTGGGGAGGTGCGGTCTAAGTGCTTTAGGCTCATGTACCCCGGGGGAGGGGGGGGGAACCCGGAGGAAAAAGGGATCTTCAGTTTCAAGAGGAGGGTGTTTATGAAGGTGGGTGAGGGCGAAGGCGCGGAGGGGAACTTCGAGGTGGAGTGTAGGGGTCTCCCTAGAACCGTGCGTTGGAGTTGGGGAAAGGCACGGTGTCATGCATGCGGTGAATTTGGACATCTCCGTAGGGAGTGTCTTCTTCACGGGGTCGCTGCTAGAAGTTCTAGCACAGCGGCCCAGGAATGCATTGCTGGCCCATCCGGGGTGGCTCATCATGCCTCGGTGGCGCGGGGTGGTACTGCTGACCTGGCTAGAGCTGCTAGCTCTGCCTCGGTGATCCGGGGCGGCAGTGATAGCCCATCTGGGGTGGCAAGTCCTACCTTGGGGACCCGGGGCAGAGATGGCCCCCGCACCCTACGTCCTGAACCTGTGGTGGTGGTGGTGGCTGATGGTGAGGCGCAGGGGGAGGGTGAAGAGGGGGAGGGGAAATGGGAGCAGCAGAAGAAGAAGGGGAAGAAGAAGAAGCCCACCCAAGTGAGTCAAACGCAATCTGAGACCACCCAAGGGGCGCCTGTCAGCTCCAGTGAGGTCCAGAGTGCGCTTGCCGTGGCACGGCAAGGAGCTGAGGTGGTTCAGGTGGGGGTAGGGATGGTAAATCATGCGGGTGGTAAAGTGGCTGGGGGTAGTGTGGAGGAGGAAGGCCCTTCCTTTATGGAGGTCACCGTACCGCCGCATGCTAGTGGGACAAAAGGGAGGTATAGGCCTGGCGAGGAAGAGCGAGGGCGTGAGTCCAAAGTCAGGGGGATGACTTTTTCCAGACCTTCCACCACTGATGTGGTTGGTGGTGAAGAACTGGTGTCTTCCAGGTTGGAGGTTGAGCCTCCATTTCAGGGATTTTCCGTGGGGATTACAAGACCAGGTGCTGGGGTTGATTCCTCTGGAGTTGTGTCCTCTGGGCGGGTGGATGTCCCTTCATCTCAGGGGCCCTCCGATGGAGTTATCTCAGCGGGTGTTGAGGTTAGCTCCCCTGGGTGTGTGTCCTCTGGGTCGGAGGAGGTCCCCTCGTTTCAGAGGCCTACTGAGGGTGTTGGCACGCCAGAGGATGGGGTAAGCGCCCCTGGTAGTGGGGCCCCCTGAGACGGGGGATGAGCAGAGTCAGCCCGAGGGGGGTGGTTCGGGGGCATTGGTGTACCAGTCTGTGCTCCTCATCAGAGCCAGTGGAGGTAATGGGGGGTGTGCTGCCTCGCCGGCTGAGTTGGCAGGGGAGAGTCTAAAAGAAAGTGGAGAGCCTCTGGGTGTTGCCAGTGGAGGGGGTGCTCTAGGTGCTGTGGAGGTCAGGGCCCTGGGGGTGCCTCGTGTTTTTTCTTCCCCAGGCCCAGACGTAGAGGGTGATGGTAGAGTGCAGGTGCCCAGCCATTCAGTGGGCTGCCTGTTGCAGTCAGGGGTTTCGGGACCCTTCCCCGGCATTGATCCTGGGGGTGGTGTCTTGCTGGAGGAGGGGGAGAGTGATAAGGCCAGTTTGTGTAGTGGGGTTAACGAACTTTCAGAGTGTTCTGGTCGTTGGATTTCTGACAACGACCTTGACCATTGTGGTGTTGAGCTTGTTGTTTCAGGTGCGAGTGGGTTGGCCGGGTGCCCAGGCTCCAAGGCCGAGTCTCATGCAAGCGAATGGTATGTTAGCTTTCATAGCAAAATGATTTGAGTATAGGAGCAGGGAGGTTCTACTGCAGTTGTACAGGGTCTTGGTGAGACCACACCTGGAGTATTGCGTACAGTTTTGGTCTCCAAATCTGAGGAAGGACATTATAGCCATAGAGGGAGTGCAGAGAAGGTTCGCCAGACTCATTCCTGTGATGTCAGGACTTTCATATGAAGAAAGACTGGATAGACTTGCCTTATACTCGCTAGAATTTAGGAGATTGAGAGGGGATCTTATAGAAACGCACAAAATTCTTATGGGGTTGGACAGGCTAGATGCAGGAAGATTGTTCCCGATGTTGGGGAAGTCCAGGACAAGGGGTCACAGCTTAAGGATAAGGGGGAAACCCTTTAAGACCGAGATGAGAAAAAACTTTTTCACACAGAGAGTGGTGAATCTCTGGAACTCTCTGCCACAGAGGGTAGTTGAGGCCAGTTCATTGGCTATATTTAAGAGGGAGTTAGATGTGGCCCTTGTGGCTAAAGGGATCAGGGGGTATGGAGAGAAGGCAGGTACGGGATACTGAGTTGGATGATCAGCCATGATCATATTGAATGGCGGTGCAGGCTCGAAGGGCCGAATGGTCTACTCCTGCACCTATTTTCTATGTATCTATGTATCTATCTATGATATACGTGAGGTTCGAGAATTCCTAAAAATAAGCCGTACCATCAGAACAAGAATGGAAGCTGCTAAAAGACGGTGGGCTGATCTGCCAGTTTTGATTAAGACTCTCGAGGCTATCATTGGCAACAAGGATAGTGATCTTCCTGACTCTGAGAAGAGCCAGTTTGGGGACTTTTTGGAGTTCCTCAGAGCGAGAGTTTTTGAGTCTACGGGGAGTGTGAGGGTATCAATCTAGTGTGCCCGCACATTCACAGTAGCAACATTAAACTTAAACGGGAGTAGAGCGAGTGTTTTCGTAGATTTCAGCTTTTATCAGTCCTTAAAGAGGGGAGATTTGCAGTGTGTTTTCTGCAGGAGACGCATACCGTTGTTAGTGATGAACCTACCTGGAGACTGGAGTGGGAAGGGGGGGTCTACATGAGCCATCTCAGCTCGAATTCGAGTGGGGTGGCCTTTCTGTTGGCCCAGAATTTCCTGCCAAATGTTCTAAAAGTGCAAGAAGTTGTGCCAGGACGTTTGCTCCATCTGGCCGTGAGCCTGGATGGCATGCCGTTGCATTTCATTAACGTGTATGCCCCTAGCTCCGGTACGATGCAAGCCGGCCTACTTCAGGAGGTGACTGCTCTGTTGAGCACTATTAATAGGAGAGAGTGTGTCTTCCTTGGTGGGGACTTTAATTGCACACTTGAGGCGCGAGACCGTTCTGGTACTCAGTGTGCCCCTGCTGTTGCACACTGCCACGGTTGAAGAATAAGAGGTAAGCCATTTGGAATGGAGATGAGGAAAAACGTTTTCACCCAGAGAGTTGTGAATCTGTGGAATTCTCTGCCATGTTTTCACAATTCTCTCGATGTTTTCAATAGAGAGTTAGATAGAGCTCTTAAAGATAGCGGAGTCAGGGGATATGGGGAGAAGGCAGGAACAGGGTACTGATTGTGGCTGATCAGCCATGATCACAGTGAATGGCGGTGCTGGCTTCGAAGGGCCAAATGGCCTACTCCTGCACCTATTGTCTATTGAATTCTTTGTCCCTGGGGCTGGTGCAGGTCAGATCAGTTGATATGTATGAAAATGTGAAGGATTCATGTTTTGGAAGATTGATGGTGATGGGGAACTGGCTTGGAGGTGGTGTTAAGGCCAGTGTAGACCAGCCATGATCACAGTGAATGGGGGGCAGGTTTGAGGAGATGGAGTGGGTGGGGGTGCCCATGGTTGTGTTCTGGTCTAAGTGCAGCTAACCGTCACTGCACCCCCTCCCACCTGGCACCAACACCCATCTCTCCACCAACACCGACCCCTGCACCCACACCCACCCTGCACCAAATGGGTGTTCAGTTTTCTCCTCACGGATCACTGACAGTGGTTTAGTGTTTACAGACTGACAGAACACACTCACTCGCCACAAGTGTTTGATTCATATTTCATCAACTCTGTGAAAGACGCCCTGTGGTCTGCCCGAGCTTCGTTGACCTCCCAGCGGAGCGAGATGTCCGTCGGGGAATGTTGCTGACTGGCCCGCTGCCGACTGCAGGAGTACGCGCTGAGTTACGCACTGAAGCTCGGTGCAGCCAACGCCAAGGCTCGGTGGGGGAGGCCCACAGTCTGGGGTCCTTCCGCTGCTGGACATGGGGGGCAGGGTGAGGTGGAGACACCCCTCAAAAATAAGGGAAGGGACTCCACGCCAGTGGGCCCCATGAGTGGCCAGGGTGGGGGATAAGATTTGTGTAAACAGTATTGAATGTATGCATAGCCTCCGAGAATGTCGGATGGAGTTTTGTAAGGTTCCTGTATTATATATATTACTTGAATAAAGTCTATTTTGAAATTTAAAAAAAAAAAAAAAAAATTGTAACGTGGCCGTTTTTATTAACAGCTAATTATTAATTTTTATTAACCGATTGACCCACTGACGACAGTGTCTGATGTGGCTGTGAGCGGCATCTCGCACTGCACGACTGATCTCATTCAGTGAGATGAGAAAACAGAAATGCCCCCCCCCCCCCCCCGAGCCTTGTGCCCAGTCAGAGCAGAAATCCACAGGTTCGGAGTTCCCTCCACCAGAAAGTTTGTGAAATCATCGAGATCTGTGGCACAGGTCGAGACCACTCAGCCCATCGTGTCTGTGTCTGCTCAACATCCATCAATGTTCATGTACATGTGGATTAGTACATCTGCCCACGAGTCTACACGTGTAGGAAGGAACTGCAGATGCATAGACACAACATGCTGGAGTAACTCAGCGGGACAGGCAGCATCTCTGGGTACATCCAGCATTTTGTGTCCATCATGAGTCTACATGGATGTTAACTTGGCTCGGACAAAACTCTGATCATTAATAGCCCATTATCTGTTATTTGCACTTTATCAGTTTATTTATTCATGTGTGTATATATTTATACAATGATATATGGACACACTCTGTTCTGTAGTCATGCCTACTATGTTCTGTTGTGCTGAAGCAAAGCAAGAATTCCACAGTCCTATCAGGGACACATGACAATAAACTCTCTTGAATCTTGAATGTTCATAGGTGTCTATGTGTGTGAATCTGGTCGCGTCCACTTCCACAGGCTTGTCTGATCACGTCTGTGTGCGTATGTCACTGTACATATCAATTACATCAGTGTACGCAAAGTCCAGACTCCTTCCTACCTCTGCCTTGAGCCCAAACAGAGCAAAGCAGGAGTCATCGTCACGAGCTCTTTGGCCCAAACTCCTCCACACCAAGCAAGATGCCCCATCTGACCTAGTCCCGTATTTGGCTCATATACCTCTTTGGGAGAACTGGGGTTGGGGACTGGACATTGTGCCTTCCCCCACAGTGGTAATCATTGTGGGGGGATGATTTTTGTGTGTAAATGTTAATTGATTGTTTTATTTTGTGTCCAAGATGGCTGCCGGAAGGGGGAGTGGACGCTAGCGCGTATTAGCAGCCGCTGCTCTCTCTTCCATACTGTGTTTTTTGATTTTTGTGTTCAGATTGAATTCTGTTTTTAATTTCTGTACTTGTGATGTCTTTACTATTTATTTCATTCCATTTACATGTTTCTATTGTAAAATCTGTAAGGTGCCTTGAGATTTGAAAGGCACGCATAAATATAATTTATTATTATTATTATTATTAAATCTTTCCTGCCCATGCATAAAAACATAGAAAATAGGTGCAGGAGTAGGCCATTCGGCCCTTCGAGCCTGCACCGCCATTCAATATGATCATGGCTGATCATCCAACTCAGTATCTTGTACCTGCCTTCTCTCCATACACCCTGATCCCTTTAGCCACAAGGGCCACATCTAACTCCCTCTTAAATATAGCCAATGAACTGGCCTCAACTACCTTCTGTGGCAGAGAATTCCACAGATTCACTACTCTCTGTGTGAAAAATGTTTTTCTCATCTCCATCTGCCCAAGTGTCATATAAATGTTGAAAAAAATTGACTGCAGTTGCTGGTTTACAAAGAAAAAGACACAAAGTGCGGGTGTACCTCAAGGTTTAAGAAAGAACTGCTCCTCACCCGCTGAGTTTCTCCAGCATTTTCGTCCACCTCTAGATTCAGGAACATTTTCATCCCAGCTGTTATCAGGCAACTGAACCATCCTACCACAACCAGAGAGCAGTGCCGAACTACTATCTGCCTCTTTGGTGACCCTTGGACTATCTTTGATCAAATAATGGCTGGCTTTACCTTGCACTAAACATTATTCCCTAGAGTATTGTGCACAGTTTTGGTCTCCTAATCTGAGGAAAGACATTCTTGCCATAGAGGGAGTACAGATAAGGTTCACCAGACTGATTCCTGGGATGGCAGGACTTTCATATGAAGAAAGACTGGATAGACTCGGCTTGTACTCGCTGGAATTTAGAAGATTGAGGGGGGATCTTATAGAAACTTACAAAATTCTTAAGGGGTTGGACAGGCTAGATGCAGGAAGATTGTTCCCGATGTTGGGGAAGTCCAGGACAAGGGGTCACAGTTTAAGGATAAGGGGGAAATCTTTTAGGACTGAGATGAGAAAAAAAATTCACACAGAGAGTGGTGAATCTGTGGAATTCTCTGCCACAGAAAGTAGTTGAGGCCAGTTCATTGGCTATATTTAAGAGGGAGTTAGATGTGGCTAAAAGGATCAGGGGGTATGGAGAGAAGGCAGGTACAGGATACTGAGTTGGATGATCAGCCATGATCATATTGAATGGCGGTACAGGCTCGAAGGGCCGAATGGCCTACTCCTGCACCTATTTTCTATGTTTGTATGTTTCTATCTTTCTTGTGATTCAGTTGGAAGAATAAGATGGGACTGCCTGGTGCAATGGAGAAGAGGGCGGGAGCATTGTCTAGTGGGGTACTGAGTTGAACCTTCCTAGTCAGGTGTGGCTGACCAAGGCTGCAGGGAGCTGGGGGGAGGGACGGCTATTGATACAGAGATCCCCCAGGGTGAGGCTTAGTGAGAATTCACAGCAACCTATTCTTCCCCGCCCCCCATTCTCCAGGCTCCCCATCAGCGATGGATCCCAGCGAGGTTGAGCAGGCTTCCCGCCACCTCCCGTAGCTCCTCGTCGATCCCCAGCGCCTCCCACCCCTCGAGGCGGGGTCCGCTCCCCGCGGCGCTGGGCGTCCGGGTGCCGAGCGGGACGTAGCCGCTGTCAGCCAGCGAGTCCTCGGCCCCCTCGTCCTCCGTCCCCGACTCGTCGCCGCTGACGAATCCCTCGCTGCCGTCGTCACCGCCGCCCCGGCCGGCTTCGGCGGGCACGGTCCTGCCTGGCGCCGCCACCCGGAACTGCCGTTCGCCGCCCCCCCTGGCCAAGCTGTAGTTGTGGTCACCGTTGGAGACGGACGCTGGCCGTCTGGCCAGGCAGACGTCTGCCCAGACTGGACGAGATGCTGGGTCACAGCTGGAGAGAGAAGGGGAAGGAAATACCAGGCCATCAGACAGGAATTAGTTCACCATCCCCTCCCCTGACCCGAAACGTGTCCTGTCCATTCCCTCCATTGATGCCGACTGACCCGCTGAGTTCATCCGAGGAATAGAATCTCAGATCTCAGAATAGAATCTCAAGATTCCAGCATCTGCAGTTCCTTGTATCCCATCCCCAACTACCTCATCCGCCCACATCTGTCCACTTCTGCAGTCACTTCCCCTCATCTTCTGACACCCTATTCATATTTTGCTTGGGCAACTTACCACCCAGCGGTCTGAAGATTGATATTTCTAACTTCAAGTAACCCTTGCATTCCCGTCACTCCCCCACCCAGATCGTTGTACTACCAGTTATCAGAAAAAGATATTATGTTTGCCTTAAGTTTATAAAAGAGAAAGAAAGAGATTAGTAAAGATATATAATATTTTTTATGTCTGGGTTCCCTGAGACATGAAAATTATTTCAAGGGGTTCAAAGTTCGTTGCCTTGCAGTCATAGATATAATAAAAATAACAAAAACACACAATAAACACAAATTTAACATCCACCACAGTGAGTTCACCAGGCACCTCCTCACTGTGATGGAAGGCAAAAGTCTTAAAAAGTCTTTGTCTCTTCCCTCCTTGTTCTCCCTCTGCGCTGAGGCGTTCCACAAGGGTAAAAAGGTTGGGAAACGCTGCCTTATAACTATGCCCTTTAGTGTTAGACATTTCCAGTCTGGTTAAAATGTTCTGAATGTCGACCCTATCTATGCCTTTCATAATTATATACACTTCTAAGTAAGTAAGTAAGTTAGTTTATTGGCCAAGTATTCACATACAAGGAATTTGCCTTGGTGCTCTGCCCACAAGTAATATGACATGAGTCATGGTTAGCCATGATCACAATGAATGGCGGTGCTGGCTCGAAGGGCCGAATGGCCTCCTCCTGCACCTATTTTCTATGTTTCCATGTTTCTATGACATACAGTGACAGTTACGAATGACTCAGAAAACACTAAACATTAATAATAATAATATTAATAAAGTCTCCCCTCAACCTCTGGCGTTCCTGAGAAAACAACCCAAGTCTATCCAACCTCTCCCTGTAGCAAACCCTCTCATCCAGGCAAACCTCGTTCTGCACCCTTTCCAAAGCCGTTACATCTTTCCTGTAATGGGCCGACCAGAACTTGGTGCAGTACCTGTTTGTTTGGGCGTGCTCCCCACTGGAGGTTGTATCAGTTGCATCTGGCCTGAGTACGGATGTGTTGCTGTGGTCCTGGCCTGGTCTATCTGAAGAATGGAAATAAGGTCAGAAGCAGAGCTGGGATCCTGTTATTGTGTTGCCTATATCCTGTATTGCCTCTATTCTGTGTGGAGTCCAGAACCAGGGGGGCCACACACACAGTTTAAGAACAAGGGGTCGGCCATTTAGAACGGAGATGAGGAAAAGTTTTCCACCCAGAGAGTTGTGAATCTGTGGAATTCTCTTCCTCAGAAGGCAGTGGAGGCCAATTCTCTGGATGCTTTCAAGAGAGAGTTAGATAGAGCTCTTATAGATAGCGGTCAAAGGATATGGGGAGAAGGCAGGAACGGGGTACTGATTGTGGATTGATTGTCTGAAGAAGGGTCTCGACCCGAAATGTCACATAGATGGTGCCTCACCCGCATCATCAATGCTCCATAGATGCTGCCTCACCCGCATCATCAATGCTCCACAGATGCTGCCTCACCCGCTGAGTTTCTCCAGCATTTTTGTCTTCCTGATTGTAGATGATCAGCCATGATCATAAGGTCATGTGATAGAAGTAGAATTAGGTCATTTGAACCATCAAGTCTACTCCGCTATTCAATCACGGCTGATCTATTTCTCCTTCCTAACCACATTCTGTTTTCTCCCCATAACCTCTGACACCTGTACTAATCAAGAATCTATCTCTGCCATAAAAATATCCACTGGTGCCCTCCGCAGCCTTCTCTGGCAAAGAATTCCACAGATTCACCATTCTCTGATTAAACAAATGTCTCCTCATCTCCTTCCTAAAAGAACATCCTTTAATTCCGAGGCTCTGACCTCTAATCCTAGACTCTCCCATCAGTGGAAACATCCTCCCCACATCCACTCTATCGAAGCCTTTCACTATTCAGTACATTTCAATGAGGTACCCCCTCATTCTTCTAAACTCCAGCGAGTACAGGCCCCGTGCCAACAAACGCTCATCATAGGTTAACCTACTCATTCCTGGGATCATTCTTGTAAACCTCCTCTGGACCCTCTCCAGAGCCGGCACATCCTTCCTCAGGGATGTAATGCTGACGCTCTATAAGGCACCATGATCATAGTGAATGGCGGTGCTGGCTCGAAGGGCCGAATGGCCTTCTCCTGAACCTATTGTCTGTCTATTGTCTACTATCCTCAACTCAAAGCAATTTAGTTCAGTTTAGTTTGGTTTAGAGATACAGAGCAGAAACAGGCCCTTCAGCCCACCGAGTCTGCGCCAACCAGCGATCCCCGCATGCTAGCTCTAACCTGTACACAATAAGGCCAACTTACAATTACACCAAGCCAATTAGCCTATAAACCTGCACGTCTTTGGAGTGTGGGAGGAAACCGGAGCGCCCGGAGAAAACCCACGCAGGTCACGGGGAGAACGTGCAAACTCCGTACAGACAGAACCCGTAGTCAGGATCGAACCCGGGCCTCTGGCGCTGTGAGGCAGCAAGTCTACCGCTGTGCCATCATGCCACCCCGGTTGTCAGGAAGGGGGGGAGGGGCGTGAAAGATACAGGGGAGGGGGGGGGGGGGAATGGTTGGTTACTTTCACTGCCTGTCAGCCGGGAGAGGGTTCCAGCGCTCGAGACTATACAGCTCACCTGTCCCGAATAACTCACCTGTGCGCTGGTTTGTAGGATGGGTTCTGCAGATCCGTGGTGCTGGAACTGAGAGAGAGAAAGAGAGAGAGATAGAGAGAGAGAGGAGAGAGAGAGAGGAAAGAGTGAGAGAGAGAGAGAGAGAGAGAGAGAGAGAGAGGAAAGAGTGAGAGAGAGAGAAAGAAGAGAGGTGAAAAGAGAGTGAGAGAGAGAGAAAGAGAGAGAGAGAGGAGAGAGAGGAAAGAGTGAGAGAGAGAGAGAGGAGAGAGAGAGAGAGATAGAGAGAGAGAGAGAGACAAGAGAGAGAGAGGAGAGAGAGAGAGAGAGATAGATGGAGAGAGAGAGGAGAGGAGAGAGATAGAGATAGAGAGAGAGAGAGAGGAGAGGAGAGACGAGAGAGAGAGAGTGTTATTGGGAGATTCTACACCGATCCAACCAACATATCAATTCAGGCATTGTTGACTAAAGATCAGACTGACCTCTGCAGAGTTGCTAATAAACAACTATGGATTCTAATCACGTTGTGTGATCCTGATCTTTATCCCACATGGTGTCAGAAGTGGGATAATGATCAGGCTCTAATCATCAAAGTGATTAGAATCCATAGTCGTCTATTAGCAACTCTGCAGAGGTAACTCCAAAAGCTTTCATCCCATCATGCATACTGCTAGTCTAATAGAGAGAGGGAGAGCCCTCTAATAAGCCCGTGAGCGGAGCCACAGTTTGTGTGACAGCAATCTACAGGCATCTGGCTGGAACGGGAGTTTCCATTAAGCGAAATGATACAACATGAGTGACGAATTAGCTGGCCCGGGTAGAATTGATAGTGCACGTAAGTCTGAAGAAGGGTCCTGACCCAAATCGTCCTGGAGTCAAGTCAAGTTAAGTCAGGTTTATTCGTCACATACACATACGAGATGTGCAGTGAAATGAAAAGTGGCAATGCTCGCGGATTGTGTAAAAAAACTACAAAACAGAATGGAACATAGATACATAGAAAATAGGTGCAGGAGTAGGCCATTCGGCCCTTCGAGCCTGCACCGCCATTCAATATGATCATGGCTGATCATCCAACTCAGTATCCCGTACCTGCCTTCTCTCCATACCCCCTGAACCCTTTAGCCACAAGGGCCACATCTAACTCCCTCTTAAATATAGCCAATGAACTGGCCTCAACTACCCTCTGTGGCAGAGAGTTCCAGAGATTCACCACTCTCTGTGTGAAAAAGTTTTTCCTCATCTCGGTCTTAAAGGATTTCCCCCTTATCCTTAAGCTGTGACCCCTTGTCCTGGGACTTCCCCAACATCGGGAACAATCTTCCTGCATCTAGCCTGTCCAACCCCATAAGAATTTTGTACGTTTCTATAAGATCCCCTCTCAATCTCCTAAATTCTAGCGAGTATAAGCCAAGTCTATCCAGTCTTTCTTCATATGAAAGTCCTGACATCCCAGGAATCAGTCTGGTGAACCTTCTTTGCACTCCCTCTATGGCTATAATGTCCTTCCTCAGATTTGGAGACCAAAACTGTACGCAATACTCCAGGTGTGGTCTCACCAAGACCCTGTACAACTGCAGTAGAACCTCCCTGCTCCTATACTCAAATCCTATTGCTATGAAGGCCAACATACCATTCGCTTTCTTCACTGCCTGCTGCACCTGCATGCCTACTTTCAATGACTGGTGTACCATGACACCCAGGTTTCGCTGCATCTTCCCCGTTTCCTAATCGGCCACCATTTAGATAATAGTCTGCCTTCCCGTTTTTGCCACCAAAGTGGATAACCTCACATTTATCCACATTATACTGCATCTGCCAAACATTTGCCCACTCACCCAGCCTATCCAAGTCACCTTGCAGTCTCCTAGCATCCTCCTCACAGCTAACACTGCCCCCCAGCTTAGTGTCATCCGCAAACTTGGAGATGTTGCTTTCAATTCCCTCGTCCAGATCATTAATATAAATTGTAAATAGCTGGGGTCCCAGCACTGAGCCTTGCGGTACCCCACTAGTCACTGCCTGCCATTGTGAAAAGGACCCGTTTACTCCTACTCTTTGCAGAACAGAATCACATATTCACATATTTCTGTGAGGAAAAAAAACAGCAATTTTAAAAATACATCACACAACAGTAAATTGGTTCAGTAAAGTTAGTCCCTGGTGAGATAGGAGATTACAGTCCTAATGGCCTCTGGGAATAATACTAATAATAATAATATCTTTTATTGTCATTACACATAGGTGCAACGAGATTTGGGTATGCGGCTTCCATCCGATAGTCATAACTTAAAGAACTAATACATTTCAGATTTAGATACCCCGAGAAACATGTAAACGAGAAACGAGAAACAGTCAAACGGTCCAAAGTGCAAATATGTCTGTGCCGGGTCGATGTGTGTGAATACAGTTCGTGGGGGTGGGGGGGCACTCAGCAGGGCCGGTTCAGAGCAGCGATAACTCTGGGGATGAAGCTGTTCCTGAGTCTGGAGGTGCGGGCGTAGAAGGCCTTGTAACGTCTGCCGGAAAGGTGGGAGTTCGAACAGACTATTACAAGGGTGTGTGGAGATCTTTGTGGAGGAACTCCTTCTCATCCTCTCCGTTCTCACAGCATGGCAACGGAGGCGTTTGCCTGACCGTAGCAGCTGGAACAGTCCGTTGCTGGGGTGGAAGGACTATCTTTAATCAGACTTTACCTCGCACTAAACATTATTCCCTTCATCATGTATCTGTACACTGTGGACGGCTCGATTGTTAACACGTTTAGTCTTTCCGCTGACTGGTTAGCACGCATCAAAAGCTTTTCGCTGAACCCCCCATACTTCGGCCCAACCCGCCCACACCGGCCAACATGTCCCATCTACCCTAGTCCCACTTGCCTGCGCTTGGTCCATATCACTCCAAACCTGTCCAATCCATCCATGTACCTGTCCAACTGTTTCTTAAACGATGGGATAGTCCCGGCCTCAACTACCTCCTCTGGCAGCTCGTTCCATACACCCACCACCCTCTTTGTGGAAAAAGTTACCCCTCAGATTCCAATTACATTTTTTACCCTTCACCTTGAACCCATGTCCTCTGGCCCTCGATTCCCCTACTCTGGGTAAAAGACTCTACCCGATCTATTTATCTCATGATCTATAAGGTCACCCCCTCATCCTCCTGCGCTCCAAGCCTACTCAACCTCTCCCTGTAGCTCACACCCTCTAGTCCTGGCAACATCCTCGTAAATCTTCTCTGGACCCTCTCAAGCTTGACAATATCTTTCCTATAACATGGTTCAGGAGACGACTGGATGGGGTACGATGTCCGTCCTCTCGCCCATGTTGGAATGATTTATCGCACGCTGACCGCTCCTCTGACCGCTCCTACCTGAGACTGGGGCTGCAGAGACGCGGGCTTCTCTTCCTGATGGCCTGCAGCAGACCCGATACGGATTCCGCGTCAATGGACCAGAAGGAACCTTTACCCAAAGCCTGTGAACAGAGCAAGAGTGGGAGCTTCAGACACTTGGTCTTGGAGTTCCAGTCATTTCATACGTCATAGGAGCAGAATTAGGCCATTCGGCCCATCAAGTCTACCCCGGCTATTCAATCGTGGCTGATCTTTCTTTAACTCTCAACTCCACGTTCTGCCTTCTCTGCCAGTCGCTGCCTCAAAAAGGTTGCCAGCATCATCAAGGACCCACACCATCCTGGCCACGCACTCATCTCTCCATTGCCATCAGGAAGAAGGTACAGGAGCTTGAAATCTGGAACATCCAGGTTCAGGAACAGCTGCTTCCCCACAGCCATCAGGCTATGAAACATGACATCAAACAAACTCTGAACAATAACAGCCTATTGCACTTAGGTAGACAAAAGTGCTGGAGAAAACCCAGCGGGTGAGGCAGCATCTATGGACGAAGGAAATAGGCAACATAAATGTAATGTCAGACCGAAGAAGGGTTACGGCCCGAAACGTCGCCTATTTCCTTCGCTCCATAGATGCTGCCTCACCCGCTGGGTTTCTCCAGCATTTTTGTCTACCTTCGATTTTCCAGCATCTGCAGTTCCTTCTTAAACACAGCCTATTGCACTTTATCTGTTTATTTATTGTGTATATATATGGTCTATGGTATATAGACACACTGAACTTTTATCTCCTGTTCTGTATTACGTTTACATATTCTCTTGTGCTGCAGCAAGCAAGAATTTCATTGTCCTCTCTGAGACAAATGACAATAAGAACTCTCTTGACTCTCTCTCTCTCTCTCTCTCTCTCTCTCTCTTCTCCCCATAACCTTTGACACCCGATCTAATCAAATACCTGCTCTAAAAATACCCGATGATTTTCCCTCCACATCCGTCTGTGTCAATGAATTCACCACCCTCTGACGAAAGAAATTCCTCCCTGTCTCCTTTCTAAAGGTATGCCCTTTTATTCATAGGCTGTGGCTTCTGATCTGAGATGCTCCCTCTAGTGGAAACATCCTCACCACATCCACTCTATCCAAGCCTTTCACGATTCGGAAAGTTGCATTGAGGTCCCCCCATAAACACTGGTGAGTAAAGGCCCAGATATGTCAAACGCTACTTCACCCCCATGCCCGTAGCGTATACGATGTGCAAGTAGGATAGCAAGGAACGGGTGTGAACGGGTGATCAATAGTGGTAGGGGACTTGGCGATCCGAAGTGCTTGTTTCCAGTCTGCATCTCAATAGACAATAGGTGCAGGAGTCGGCCATTTGGCCCTTCGAGCCAGCACCGCCATTCAATGTGATCATTAGATAATAGACAATAGGTGCAGGAGTAGGCCATTTGGCCCTTCGAGCCAGCACCGCCATTCAATGTGATCATTAGATAATAGACAATAGGTGCAGGAGTAGGCCATTTGGCCCTTCGAGCCAGCACCGCCATTCAATGTGATCATGGCTGATCATCCCCAATCAGTACCCCGTTCCTGCCTTCTCCCCATATCCCCTGACTCCGCTATCTTTAAGAGCCCTATCTAGCTCTCTCTTGAAAGCATCCAGAGAACCGGCCTCCACCGCTCTCTGAGGCAGAGAATTCCACAGAATTCTCTGTGTGAAAAAGTGTTTCCTCGTCTCCGTTCTAAATGGCTTGAGAGTTAAGAAATAGACCCTAGGAAAAAAAGAAAGAGAGAAAGAGGAAAAAGAGAGAAACAAATATTTTTATGAGCATTACGCAAATTGGGACATACCAACTCTTCAACTATCATCCCCCCTTACCTGACCTCAATTTTTTTATTTTTTAAGTACTTTTGCTTGCCCCTTATTCTTAAACTGTGTGAGGCCCCTGGTTCTGGACTCCCCCAACATCGGGAACATGTTTCCTGCCTCTAGCGTGTCCAAACCCTTAATAATCTTATATGTTTCAATGAGATTCCCTCTCATCCTTCTAAACTCCACAGAGTGTACAAGCCAGTCACTCCATTCTCTCAGCGTATGACAGTCCCGCCATCCCGGGAATTAACCTTGTAAACGTACGCTGCACTCCCTCAATAGCAAGAATGTCCTTCCTCAAATTAGGGGACCAAAAGTGCACACAATACTCCAGGTGTGGTCTCACTAGGGCCCTGTACAACTGCAGAAGGACCTCTTTGCTCCTATATTCGATTCCTCTTGTTATAAAGGCCAACATGCCATTCGCTTTCTTCACTGCCTGCTGTACCTGCATGCTTACTTTCATGCAGGTACAGCATCTACAGGTGCAGCATCTGGAAACTAAACGTATTCCTCCGCACCTTTCTACCGTTCGTTCTCATCCCGACTTCCTTCCTTCCCTCATGCCCCACTCCTCTCTATCCCTTCTCCTCCTTGTTCCCTGCCTCCTCCTCTCCCACCCTCGCTGCGAACCGGGGCGGCACGGTGACGCAGCGGGTAGAGCTGCTGCCTCACGGCGCCAGAGACCCGGGTGCGATCCCGACTACGGGTGCTGTCTGTATGGAGTTTGCACGTTCTCTCCCCGTGGGTTTTCTCCGAAATCTTCGGTTTCCTCCCACACTCCAAAGACGTGCAGGTTTGTAGGTTAATTGGCTTTGGTGTAAATGTAAAATTGTCCCGTGTGTGTGTGTGTGGGATAGTGTTAGTGTGCGGGGATCGCTGGTCGGGGCGGACAGCGTGGGTTCGGTGGGTTTCCCGCGCTGTATCTCTGAACTAAACTATGGCTGTTCACCTCTCTGCCGTGTTCCACCGCTCTCCTGAATGACCAGTTGTGCCTCATTGATTTCTTCCAGTCCCCAGGGGTCCTCTTTAAACAAGGTACTGCTGCAAGATCCACTTGTAAATCTCTCTCACGGGCAGATGCCGCCGGGATGTATCCTCGTCCGCCACGGACAGCGGGCAGTTTAAGGAGTCGCTCTCCTGAGGTCCGGCCAAGGGAGGCTTGTCCGGGCAGGCAGGGGGTCGACAGAGGAGGGCACGCCGGCCAACCCTCATGCCCCCCAGCAGGTTCTTGCCCTCATGCAGCCAGTTCAAGCTGGTCAGCTCCTCGTCTCCCTCGACCTCCAGCCGGCCGTTGATGGGGGAGGCAGGGGGGCATCGCCACCAGTCCTCCCCCCGCCGAGACGCCGGTCGGGGCTCCCCTCCGTCCCCTCTGCCTGGGCAAGTGGCAGCCCCTCCATGTTGGATCAGCGGAGGCAGCAAGACAGCGGAGGATGTCTAAAGAGAAAGACAGTGAGGAAATGGTTGGTAGACAAAATTGCTGGAGAAACTCAGCGGGTGCAGCAGCATCTATGGAGCGAAGGAAATAGGCAACGTTTCGGGCCGAAACCCTTCTTCAGACTGAAGAAGGTTGGCACGGACGAGCACATTGCCTGTCCCACTGTACGAGGTAATTCACGAGTTCTCCCGAGGTTTTCCCCTGATTCGAACTCGGAGAATGTCCGTAGCGGGTCCATAGGAGTTCGTGGATGTCTCGTAGCGGCTAACGGTAGTTACTTGGGAAATCCGGTAAACTTGTGACGTTTTTTCAACGCTGTGAAAAAATGTCCACGAGTAAAAAAAAATACTCGCGATGGAAAAAAATGGTTACATTTTACTCGTACGAGCCGCTACGAGACATCCACGAACTCCTACGGACCCGCAACGGACATTCTCTGAGTTCGAATCGGGGGGAAAACTCGGGAGAACTCTTGAATTACCTCGTACAGTGGGACAGGCAATGGGCCGCATGGTGGTGCAGCGGGTAGAGCTGCTGCCTCACAGCGCCAGAGACCCGGGTTGCATCCTGATTCTAAAACTAGAGGGCACAGGGTGAGCGGGGAGAGATTTAAGAGTCTTTCAGGTGACGCTTTTCACTCAGAGGTTAGTTCACTGCTATTGAGGGAGTGCAGCGTAGGTTCACCAGGTTAATTCCCGGGATGGCGGGACTGTCATATGCTGAGAGAATGGAGCGGCTGGGCTTGTACACTCTGGAGTTTAGAAGGATGAGAGGGTATCTCATTGAAACATATAAGATTGTTAAGGTTTGGACACGCTAGAGGCAGGAAACATGTTCCCGATGTTGGGGGGGGAGTCCAGAACCAGGGGCCACACACAGTTTAAGAATAAGGGGTCGGCCATTTAGAACAGAGACGAGGAAACACTTTTTCACACAGAGAGTGGTGAGTCTGTGGAATTCTCTGCCTCAGAGGGCGGTGGAGGCCGGTTCTCTGGACACTTTCAAGAGAGAGCTAGATAGGGCTCTTAAAAATAGCGGAGTCAGGGGATATGAGGAGAAGGCAGGATCGGGGTACTGATTGGGGATGATCAGCCATGATCACATTGAATGGCGGTGCTGGCTCGAAGGGCCGAATGGCCTACTCCTGCACCTATTGTCTATTCATGTCTGGAATGGGCAGCCGAAAGAAACTACAGAAGCGGATACTATCATGACTTTTAAAAATAAATTTGTGTAAAAAATATACGTGGGCAGGAAGGTATTTTAAATGTATTCTAGAGATACAAGGTGGAAACAGCCCCTTCGGCCCATCGAGTCCATGCCAACCATCGATCACCATGGCAGGGCTCTGGGGAGTGTTGTAGAGCAGTGGGATCTAGGAGTGCAGGAACATAATCCCTGGAAAGTGGCGTCACAGGTTGATAAGGTGGTCAATAGACAATAGGTGCAGGAGCAGGCCATTCGGCCCTTCGAGCCGGCACCGCCATTCAATGTGATCATGGCTGATCATCCCCAATCAGTACCCCGTTCCTGCCTTCTCCCCATATCCCCTGACTCCACTATCTTTAAGAGCCCTATCTAGCTCTCTCTTGAAAGCATCCAGAGAACCCGCCTCCACCGCCCTCTGAGGCAGAGAATTCCACAGATTCACCACTCTCTGTGAGAAAAAGTGTTTCCTCGTCTCCGTTCTAAATGGCTTACTCCTTATTCTTAAACTGTGTGTGTGGCCCCTGGTTCTGGACTCCCCCCAACATCGGGAACATGTTTCCTGCCTCTAGCGTGTCCAAGCCCTTAACAATCTTATATGTTTCAATGAGATCTCCTCTCATCCTTCTAAACTCCACAGAGTGTACAAGCCCAGCCGCTCCATTCTCTCAGC
>JAXLNO010003109.1:386364-437014 GCA_038087875.1 Malacoraja senta
GACACAGACACACACACAGTGACACAGACAGACAGACACACACACACACAGTGACACACACACACACACACACACAGAGACAGACACACACACACACACAGACAGACACACACACACACACAGTGACACAGACAGACACACACAGTGACACAGACAGACACACACAGTGACACACACACAGTGACACACACACACAGTGACACAGACAGACACACATACACAGACAGACACACACACAGTGACACAGACAGACACACAGATACAGACACACACACACACACACACACAGACGGACACACACACAGTGACACACACACACACACAGACAGACACACAGTGACACTCACACAGATACAGACACAGTGACACTCACAGCTCCGGGGATGTCGGTCAACGTGGAGAAAATAACCGATGAGCTGGATACCTTTGGCTTGGTTCTTGAGGGAGACAGTATGAAAGAGAAACGTGAGTCCAGGGTGAATGGGGGGAGGGGGGGATATGGGGAAGGGGTTCATGTTCATTAAGTGATAGGAACAGAATTGGGCCATAGTCTACTCCATTCAATCGTGGCTGCTCCATCTCTCCCCCTCCTCACCCCATGCTTCTGCCTTTTCCCCATAACCCCCTGACACCTGCACTAAATATATTCCTCTGTCTCTCTGAGACCATGCCTTCAGAGGAAAGGTAGTCAACTTGAAAGTGTTGACAGTTTCTCTCACCACAGATGCTGCCTGGCCCTTTCTGTCTGTCTCTCTGTTTCTGTGTTTCTCTCTCTGTTTCTGTGTTTCTCTCTCTCTCCCTTTCTGTCTCTCTCTCTGTCTGTGTCTCTGTCCGTCTCTCTCTCCGTCTCTCTCTCAATCTCTCCCTCCCTCTCCGTCTCTCCGTCTCTCTCTCTGTCTCCGTCTCCGTCTCCGTCTCTCTCTCTCCGTCTCGCTCTCCGTCTCTGTCTCTGTGTCTCTCTCTCGCCGTCTCTCACTCTCTCTCTCCCTTTAAAATATACATTGGTTGACGGGATATGGAGGGTTGAGGGGATATGGGGAGAGGGTTGAGGGGATATGGGGAGAGGGTTGAGGGGATATGGGGAGAGGGTTGAGGGGATATGGGGAGAGGGTTGAGGGGATATGGCGAGAGGGTTGAGGGGATATGGGGAGAGGGTTGAGGGGATATGGGGAGAGGGTTGAGGGGATATGGGGAGAGGGTTGAGGGGATATGGGGAGAGAGTTGATGGGATATGGAGGTTGAGGGGATATGAGGGGAGGGTTGAGGGGATATGGAGGTTGAGGGGATATAGTTGCTTTCATTTAACATTTTCTTTTTGTGACTGTGCAGTGGTGGAGTTATGCATCACGTACCGCTTGAAGGAGGATGAGATTGTCAATGAATGGTTTGCGTTCAGCCAGACTCGAAATGTTCCGCTGACTAGGAAAATCTGGACATCTTTGAGCATGAGGTAATTGGCTTTGACCATGATATCCTCCGGCATTTTCGCCACCTCCAACGGGATCCCACCACTGGCCACATCTTCCCATCTCAGCTTTCCGCAGAGACCGCTCCCTCCATAACTCCCTGGTCAATTCGTCCCTTCCCACCCAAACCACCCCCTCTCCGGGCACTTTCCCTTGCCACCGCAGGAAATGCTACACTTGTCGCTTTACCTCCCCCCTTGACTCCATCCAAGGACCTAAACAGTCTTTCCAGGTACGGCAGAGGTTCACCTGCACCTCCTCCAACCTCATCTATTGCATCCGCTGCTCCAGGTGTCAGCTGCTCTACATCGGTGAGACCAAAGCGCAGGCTCGGCGATCGCTTCGCCCAACACCTGCGCTCGGTTCGCAACAACCAACCTGATCTCCCGGTGGCTCAGCACTTCAACTCCCCCTCCCATTCCCAATCCGACCTTTCTGTCCTGGGCCTCCTCCATGGCCAGAGTGAGGCCCACCGTAAATTGGAGGAGCAGCACCTCATATTTCACTTGGGTAGTTTACACCCCAGCGGTATGAACATTGACTTCTCCAATTTCAGGTAGTCCCTGCTTTCTCCTCCCCTTCCCAGCTCTCCCACAGCCCACTACCTCCACCTCTTATTTTCTTCTTCCCACCCCCACACCAGTCTGAAGAAGGGTCTCGACCCGAAACGTCGCCTATTTCCTTCGCTCCATAGATGCTGCCTCGCCCGCTGAGTTTCTCCAGCATTTTTTTTTTGGCTTTGAGCATGAGGTAATTTTGTGGAGCGCTTCGACTCTCGGCGGTTTCCCCCACCCCGGGTCCTCCTTTGTTCTCCCTCACGGTGGTGTCCCCCTCCCCCACGCCGAGTCCCGAAGGTGGGGGGGGGGGCAAGGGGCTGCCTAATGCTGCCTGACAGATCGGGAGTGAATGATTGAGTGCTGAATTGGAAGCATTGCTTCTTGTAGCTCTGGCTGAAACTGGAATTCAGTCACCACGGGGAAGCTTGTTGGTCTCTTCCCTGTTGTCATCCATCCCATAAATGTGTCTTTTTATTTTGGTTTGCTTGCAGAAACTTAGCAGAAGGCCGGCTAAGGCATGCCCAGCAATAAAGAAACCTCACCATCGAGCACCTATACAGGACCTGAACACTCTTGAAGACCTGTATCTTTTTTTTAATACCAAATGTTGGGTGTACAATGTGCATATTGTTGGAGCCATGCAGCTCTAACGGCAACAGGCCCTTCGGCCCGACTCTTCCATGCCGGCCGAGGGGCCCCTTATCTTTCTACAGATACCACCATTCACCCACATGGTACGGGACAGCTAACAGCAGCCGATGAACCTACCAAACCCACACGCCCTTGGGAGGAAACGGGGGGGAGGGGGGCTCCATGCGGTCAAGGAGAACGTACGAACTCCACACAGTCAGCACCCGAGGTTAGGAGACCTGGGTTCGATCCTGACTACGGGTGCTGCCTGTATGGAGTTTGTACGTCCTCGCCAACAAACAGACTCTGAACTGTAACAGCCTATTGCACTTTATCTGCTTATTTATGTGTGTATTGAACTGAACTGTTCTGTATTTATGGTTACAATACTCTGTTGTGCTGAAGCAAAGCACGAATGTCATTGTCCTATCTGGGACACACGACAAGAAACTCTCTTGAGGCGCAACTTTCATCATTGTTCAATTTCTGTCAAGGAGAAGCTATACTTCACCCTCGTTAGACCTCATTTGGACTACGCAGTTGCAGCATGGGACCCATACACAAATAAAAACATTTCTTCCATCGAACGTGTCCAAAGACAGGCAGCTCGATTTGTTACTAACACCTATGAGAGAGAAGGGAGTGTTACCAAACTTCTGAATTCTCTGGGGTGGAAGGAACCCTCTGCAAGACAGACGTGAAGCTCACCGTTTGACCTGTTTTTACAAAATGTTAAATGGTCAGCTCAACATAGATTAGAACACCTACACCAAACCCAAACCAATTAGGAGCAGACGAGGGCATTCGATCCAATTTGTGATTCCAGCTACCAAGACAGATGTGTACAGCAATTCATTCTTCCCCCGCACAATTAAAGCATGGAATAATCTTCACCCTACCATAGTTACCCAACCAGATGCAACTAAATTTAAGGTAGCTCTTTCTTCCCCAAAACCCTTTCTGGCTTAAGTCCTCCCTCCACCACCTCCAGTTTAAATTCCATTTGGAATATTTTGGAGGACCAAGAAACCAAGAACCAACAACCAAGACTTGACCTGCGTGGGTTTGCTCCGGTTTCCTCCCACATCCCAAGGACGTGCGGGTTTGTAGGTTAATCGGCCCTCTGTAAATTTCCCCCTCGTGTGTAGGGAGTGGATGAGAGAAAGTGGGATAGCATAGAACTAGTGTAAACGGGTGATCGATGGTCAGCGTGGGCCGAAGGGCCTGTTTCCATGCTGTATCTCTAAACTACCTCTGAAATTCCCAAAGGGTTTGTAGCTTAATCGGCCCTTTGCAAATTGCCCCTAGTGTGTAAGGAGTAAGGAGTGGATGAGATAGTGGGATAAGATTCACCAGGTTAATTCCCGGGATGGCGGGACTGTCATATGCTGAGAGAATGGAGCGGCTGGGCTTGTATAATTTAGAAGGATGAGAGGAGATCTTATTGAAACATATCAGATTATTAAGGGTTTGGACACGCTAGAGGCAGGAAACGTGTTCCCGATGTTGGGGGGAGTCCGGAACCAGGGGCCACACACAGTTTAAGAATAAGGGGTAAGCCATTTAGAACGGAGATGAGGAAACACTTTTTCTCACAGAGAGTTGTGAGTCTGTGGAATTCTCTGCCTCAGAGGGCGGTGGAGGCAGGTTCTCTGGATGCTTTCAAGAGAGAGCTAGATCGGGCTCTTAAAAATAGCAGAGCCAGAGGATGTGGGGAGAAGGCAGGAACGGGGTACTGATTGGGGATGATCAGCCATGATCACATTGAATGGCGGTGCTGGCTCGAAGGGCCGAATGGCCTACTCCTGCACCTATTGTCTATTGTCTATAACATAGTTGAAATGGGTGATCAATGGTCGGTGTGGACTCGGTGGGCCGAAGGGCCCTTTTCGATGCTGCATCTTCAAATTTTAAAACAAGCGGGGAAAATAGTAGTTGAAGGTAGACAAAAGTGCTGGAGAAACTCAGCGGGTGCGGCAGCATCTATGGAGCGAAGGAAATAGGCAACGTTTCGGGCCGAAACCCTTCTTCAGGAGAAATAGTAGTGATATTTACCAGGCATTCGGACAGAAAGATGAATGGGATTGGCTTCGAGGGACAAGGGCCAAATGGTGGGGCTAGCGTAGATGGGGAAACTAGGTCAGCATTTGTAAGTTGGGCCGAAGGGCCTGTTTCTGCTCTGTATGACTCGATGTGAGTCCCATTGTGACCAGGCCGTTTCCTTTAACTGTGGACAGCGTTCAGGCAGAGGAGGAGGAGGAAAACCTTCTGGAATCATACTCCACACCAGGAAGGGTACGTTCCTCTTGCTCTCTGACAGCTCGGACAACACCCGGGTCACCGGCGCTGTGAGGCAGCAACTCCAACGCTGCGACACTCTGCTGCCCGCAGTTATTAACTTTAAAAAAAAAATCTTTTTATTCGCTTTTTTTCCAAAAACAAACGCGAAACATAAAACAAAACAAAAGGAAATATGATAAACATAACAATGATATATTAATAATACTAATAATATCTTTTATTGTCATTGCACATATGTGCAACGAGATTTGGTCTGCGGCTTCCATCCGATCGTCATAACTTAAACAACTAATAGTTTGATCAAACAACTAATTGATACATAAGGATCAGGATTACATAAATAACAGGTATAACCTAAATATGAGTCAAAATACACATTGAATATAGACCTCCCGGCCTCTATGTAAATATAGTTAAATGTTTAAAAAGAAAACTTATACATGTTAAACAAAACAACCCTAAACTAGAAGAAAAAAAGAAAAACAGAAAAACAGAATCTGAGCTGAGAATTTCCACAGGTTTTTTTTTTTTTTTTTAATTTTTATTTATTAGAAGTACATTACATTACAACCACATACATTAGTACCCGTCATTTATATCTTCTTACAGTTAATGTACTCCATTTATTTTTTACACTAGAAAAGGAAAAGATTGAAAGAAAGAAGAAAGTGAAGGAAAAAGTGAAAGTGTAGAAAATGTGACAACAAAAAAGGACGAAGACCCTATAAGAGCAAAATTGAAAAACAAAAGAAAAAGAGTTAAGAAATAGACACTGGAAAAGAAAGAGAAAGAGAAAGAGGAAAAAGAGAGAAACAAATATTTTTTATGAGCATTACGTAAATGGGACATACCAACTCTTCAACTAGCA
This sequence comes from Malacoraja senta, assembly GCA_038087875.1. Lineage (NCBI taxonomy): Eukaryota > Metazoa > Chordata > Chondrichthyes > Rajiformes > Rajidae > Malacoraja > Malacoraja senta. The sequence goes on from JAXLNO010003109.1 coordinate 392,187, forward strand.
TCCCCCCTTACCTGACCTCAATTTTTTTTTAAGTACTTTTGCACCCTATATTTGTAATAATTCTATAAATGCAGACCACGTCAGGTGGAAGTGATCTGGTTTACCTGCTAGGAGGAGTCTTATCTCTTCTAGGTGTGAATTTCCACAATTTAAGTCCCTGTTTGTCGTCGTCCGTTATAATCCACCATATAAAGGTAAAATAATTTTTATAACGGTTGGAGAGGGAGCAATTTATGTTGGGTGAAAATGTGGACGTTATTCACTTATCATATTGTGGATTGTTACGTATTATTCTGTGTTTCATTGCATTAACGGGCCTGTAAGCTGCAAGCGGGGTAAGAGAAGAATTGTTCACTCCTGACTCTGTGAGATTGGGTGGGGACACAAGATGCTGGGAGGGAACCAGGGAGGAGTATGTAGGAAGGAACTGCAGTCACAGTGGCGCAACGGTAGAGTTACTGCCTGGCAGCGAATGCAGTGCCGGAGACCCCGGGATCGATCCTGTCGACGGGTGCTGTCTGTACGGAGTTTGTACGTGATCTCTGAGATCTTCGGTTTCCCCCCACACTCCAAAGACGTGCAGGGTTGTAGGTTAATCAGGATCAGAATCGGATTTTATTCGCCAAGTATGTTTTGCAACATACGAGGAACTTCACTGGCCAGGTCAGTCGTACAATTAGAAGCCACAGATCACCCCAAAAACACATTTTAACATCAACATCCACCACAGTGACTCCTCCACATTCCTCACTGTGATGGAAGGCCAAATAAAGTTCAAGTCCTTCCCTTTTGTTCTTCCTTGGTCGGGGGCCTCGAGCCCCCGTTAACGGGATGATCTTGACTCCTGTAGCCGGTGGCGTTCGGGCCCTCTGCGTCGAGGCGATCTGCTCCCGCATCGGGGGGATGTCAGCTCCCCCGACCCGGGCGATCGAACCTCGCGTCGGGGCTGGTCAAACCTTCCGCGGCGTTGGAGCTCCCGACTCGGCCTCTCCCGAGACTGCGAGCCCTTGATGGTACGTCCGCAGGCCGCGGGTGGGAGCGGTCCCAGGCAAGGGATCCGCTCCGATGTTAAGTCCGCGCCCCGCGGTGGGGCTCAGGACAGTTCGAGGAGGCTCCCAGCTCCAGCGACGGTAGGCCGCAGAGCCCGGAAAATGTGATCCGAAAAATGATCACATCTCCGGGAAGGTAGGAACTCGAAAAATAGTTTTCCCCCTCCCCCCACATAAAACAAACCGAACTACATTCAAACTAACTTTTAACAAACGCTAAAAATAATAAAAAGATGGAAAAAACCGACAGACTGCCGGCAGGGCTGCCATCTCCCCGGCGCTCCTAGTGGTAATTGGCTTGGTATAAATGTAAAAATTGTCCCTAGCGGATGTAGGACAGCGTTAATGTGTGGGATCGCTGGTCGGCGAGGGCCGAAGGGCCTGTTTCCACGCAGTATCACTAAACTCAGCGGGACAGGCAGCAGCATCTCTGGAGAGAAGGAATGGGTGACGTTTTGGGTCGAGACCCTTCTTCAGACTGTGAGACCAGGGGGTTGGTTCTGGAAGCAGCTCGTGATTCCCACTAACGCATTAACTTTCTCCGTCCCGTAGGCGGCTTCACAGAAGCGACCACTGACCACCCCTGAAAACAGGCCGTCGAAGAAGGGGTCAAACGCCCGCAGCCCACGTCTACTCTTCTCCCCGGCCTCCTTCTCGCCCAGGTAACGGTCCGACAACCAGTGAGACGTGCTGGAATTAAACGGCAACGTCGACTGCTTTTGTTCTCAAGGTGCCTCCTTCTCTCCACAGCGCCACCCCGTCTCAGAAGTACGCTTCCAGAACTAACCGGGGCGAGGTTGTCGCCTCGTTTGGCGCGGTGAGGGGGGCGGCGTGGCGCGGCGGCGGTGGGCGGAGTGCCAGCGTGCAGCTGCTGACCGCGCCCGAGGACTCCATCACCAAACCCTTCAAATACATGTTCCAGAAACTCTACGACATCCGCGAAGGTACGTTGGCACCAACGATGCGGGCCGAAGGGCCTGTTGATAAGCTGTACTGTTCTGTAATTTTATTTTGGACTATGTGGTGCTTTCATGGTGTTTCCCTTGCACTATGTAAAGGGGAAGAGGGACCAAAAATGCTGGAGAAACTCAGCGGGCGAGGCAGCATCTATGGAGCGAAGGAAATTGGCGACGTCTCGACCTGAAATTTCCTTCGCTCCATAGATGCTGCCTCGCCCGCTGAGTTTCTCCAGCAGTTTTGTCTACCTTCGGATTTTTCCAGCATCTGCAGTTATTTCTTAAACACTATGTAAAAGGGAACGAATGCTGAGTGTCTTTTACCCTCAGTAGGGGAATCAAGAACCGGAGGAGGGAGGTTTAAGACGAGAGGGGAAAGATTTAGTTTAGAGATACAGCGCAGAAACAATAGGTGCAGGAGTAGGCCATTCGGCCCTTCGAGCCAGCACCGCCATTCAATGTGATCATGGCTGATCATCCCCAATCAGTACCCCGTTCCTGCCTTCTCCCCATATCCCCTGACTCCGCTATCTTTAAGAGACCTATCTAGCTCTCTCATGAAAGCATCCAGAGAACCGGCCTCCACCGCCCTCTGAGGCAGAGAATTCCACAGACCAAGCCAATCAACGTACAAACCTGCACGTCTTTGGGACATGGGAGGAAACCGGAGTATCCGGAGGAAACCGGAGTATCAGGAGAAAACCCACGCAGTCACAGAGAGAGAATGTATAAATGTACTAATCAAGAATCTATCTGTACTAATCAATTATCTATCTCTGCCTTAAAAATATCTGGGATGGCGGGTCTGTCATATGCTGAGAGAATGGAGCGGCTGGGCTTGTACACTCTGGAGTTTAGAAAGATGAGAGGGGATCTTATTGAAACATATAAGATTATTTAGGGTTTGGACACGCTAGAGGCAGGAAACGTTTTCCCGATGTTGGGGGAGTCCAGAACCAGGGGCCACACACAGTTTAAGAATAAGGGGTAAGCCATTTAGAACGGAGACGAGGAAACATTTTTTCCACCCAGAGAGTTGTGAGTCTGTGGAATTTTCTGCCTCAGAGGGCGGTGGAGGCCGGTTCTCTGGATGCTTTCAAGAGAGAGCTGGATAGGGCTCTTAAAGATAGCGGAGTCAGGGGATATGGGGAGAAGGCAGGAACGGGGTACTGATTGGGGATGATCAGCCGTGATCACATTGAATGGCGGTGCTGGCTCGAAGGGCCAAATGGCCTACTCCTGCACCTGTTGTCTGTTGCTTAGGTCTCCTAAGTGGGACAGGCCCTTTATTAGTGTTGGAGTGTGTAACCATGCCTAACTCCTCCTATTGTTTGTTAAACCTTTTCAGTTCTGAACTACAAGATCGAGGATTTGAGTCTGTCTTTGACCGATCGTCACCACATTGAGGGCTTCAGACCAGTTGCCATACCAACACAGGTGAGTAGCAGCGATCCCAAAATAAAACTTGCGTCCTATCCATCCAAGCAAGCAAGTTTATTTATATCGCGCATTTCAGCAACAAGTGTTTTACACAAAGCATTAAAGAGCAATCAAAGGTAGACAAAAATGCTGGAGAAACTCAGCGGGTGAGGCAGCATCCATGGAGCGAAGGAAATAAGCGATGTTTCGGGTCGAGACCCTTCTTCTGAGTTTAGTTTAAGAAAGAACTGCAGATGCTGGAAAAATCGAAGGTAGACAAAAACACTGGAGAAACTCAGCGGGTGAGGCAGCATCTATGGAGAGGAGGAATGGACAGAGAGAGAGAGAGTGTGAGAGAGTGAGAGAGAGACAGACAGAGAGATAGACAGAGAGACAAACAGAGAGAGACAGAGAGAGAGACAGAGAGAGAGGGACAGAGAGAGAGAGAGAGAAAGAGAGACAGAGTGATAGAGAGAGAGACAAAGAGAGGGAGACAGAGAGAGGGACAGAGAGAGAGAGAGAAAGAGAGACAGAGACTGGTAGAGAGAGAGACAGAGAGAGACAGAGAGAGAGAGAGAAAGAGAGACTGAGAGATAGAGAGAGAGACAGAGAGAGAGAGACAGAGAGAGAGAGACAGAGAGAGATAGAGAGAGAGACAGAGAGAGAGGGACAGAGAGAGAGAGAGAAAGAGAGACAGAGAGAGAGAGAGAACGAGAGAGAGAGACAGAGAGAGAAAGAGAGACAAACAGAGACAGACAGAGAGACAAACAGAGAGAGAGACAGAGACAGAGACAGAGAGAGAGACAGAGAGAGAGAGAAAAGCGACGTCACCAATTCCTTCTCTCCATAGATGAAGAAGGGTCTCGACCCGAAACGTCGCCAATTCCTTTTCGGCGACTGCCGGCATCATTGACTGACGTATCAGGGTCACCGATAGATTTTGAACATTTCAAAATCCAGCGGCGACAAACAAAAGGTAGCGACACTTGAGGAGGCACCGCGCGTCAATACGCCCTCACACCGCTACTTTTTTCGGTGGCCTGATACGTCGGTCAATGATGCCGACGGTCGCCGGGGAAAAAAATCGCCGAGTTGGACAGGCCCTTCATTGTTCGGGGATCGCTGGTCGGTGTGGGCAAATGGGACTACCTTAGATGGGGCATCTTGGTTAGCATGGCTGAGCTGGGCCGAAGGGCCTGTTTCAATGACGATTTGGTCCAAACTGGAGATAATACCAGGTACACAAAAATGCTGGAGAAACTCAGCGGGTGCAGCAGCATCTATGGAGCGAAGGAAATAGGCAACGTTTCGGGCCGAAACCCTTCTTCAGACTGATAGGGGGTGGGGAGAAGAAAGGAAAAAAGGAAAAAAGGCGGAGGAGGACCCCGAGGGCTGGGGGAGGGGAGGAGACAACCAGATGGCTGATGAAGGGGAGGGGACAGCAAGGGCTAGCAGAATTGGGAGAATTCAATGTTCAAAAACCCCCAGGATGTAGACTGCCCAAGCGGAATATGAGGTGCATTTCCTCCAATTTACGGTGTTGCTCGCTGTGGCCATGGAGGAGACCCAGGACAGAGAGGTCAGATACGGAATGGGAGGGGGAGTTGAAGTGCTGAGCCACCGGGAGTTCAGGTTGGTTATTGCGGACCGACCGGAGGTGTTCGGCGTAACGATCGCCAAGCCTCCGCTTGGTCTCACCGAGTATTATCTTGGAGATAATACCAGATGTTCCCAGGAGGTGGCAGGGTGACAGAACCAGAATGGAATGAAGATAAAGGCACAAAGTGCTGGAGTAACTCAGCGGGACGGGCAGCATCAAAGATCCTATAGCTCCTCTAGTATCTTTGGGCAGCATCTCTGGAGAGAAGGAATGGGTGACTTCTCAGACTGGGACATTGAAACGTCACCCATTTCTTCTATCCAGAGATGCTGCCTGTCCCGCCCGCTGAGTTACTCCAGCATTTTGTGTCTGAAGAAGGGTTTCGGCCTGAAACGTTGCCTATTTCCTTCGCTCCATAGATGCTGCTGCACCCGCTGAGTTTCTCCAGCATTTTTGTCTACCTTCGATTTTCCAGCATCTGCAGTCCCTTCTTAAACACATTGTGTCTACCTTGATTCCTTTAGCCCGAAGAGCTAAATCTAATTCTCTCTTGAAAACATCCAGTGAATTGGCCTCATCTGCCTTCTGTGGCAGAGAATTCCATAGATTCACAACTTTTAAACCAGCTGTTTAAACCAGCTGTTTAAACCAGCTGTTTAAACCAGCTGTTTAAACCAGCTGTTCAAACCAGCTGTTCAAACCAGCTGTTTAAACCAGCAAGTTAAACCAGCTGTTTAAACCAGGTATTAAACCAACTGTTCAAACCAGCTATTAAACCAGCTGTTCAAACCAGCTAATAAACCAGCTGTTTAAACCAGCTATTAAACCAGCTGTTCAAACCAGCTGTTTAAACCAGCTATTTAAACCAGCTATTAAACCAGCTGTTTAAACCAGCTGTTTAAACCAGCAAGTTAAACCAGCTGTTTAAACCAGCAAGTTAAACCAGCTGTTCAAACCAGCTGTTTAAACCAGCAAGTTAAACCAGGTATTAAACCTGCTGTTCAAACCAGCTGTTTAAACCAGCCATTCTTTCCTAAGCTAAGCAAAGCTTTTCCCTGTACCTCTGTACACGTGACAATAAACTAGACTAAACTAAACGTTTAAGAAAGAACTGCAGATGCTGGAAAAATCGAAGGTAGACAAAAATGCTGGAGTAACTCAGCGGGTGAGGCAGCATCTATGGAGAGGAGGAATGGGTGATGTTTCGGAAACGTTACCTATTCCTTCGCTCCATAGATGCTGCCTCACCCGCTGAGTTCTTCGAAGAAGGGTCGAGACCGTTCAAAACGAAACTATCCTTCAATAATAATTCCATCTGTTTTAATTTGTGGCAGGAGTCGGTAACGTTTCTGGGACAAGTTGCCTGCGACAGCAATGGCAAACTGAATGCCAAGTCGGTGATGTTGCAGGGCGATCTGGAACATTCGGCGGGGATGCAAGTGCCGGTGGATCTGTCAGAGTTGAAGGAATATTCCCTCTTCCCCGGACAGGTAAACACAGCAATGCGAGGGAGTGAGAATTGCGGGTTGGGTCGGGGGGCACTGGGGTCAAAGTGAATCGGAATCGACATTCCAATCGATCAAGATCCTGCTGCAATCTTTCACAACCATCTTCACTCTCTGAGGTGTTCAGTAGTTGAGGATAATTCAGTAGTTAAGATTCAATGGTCATTGGTACCTTTATTTGTCACCTGTCCCAAGGTGATACGAGGCTAATAATTGGGTGGCGCAGCGGGTAGAGCTGCTGCCTTATAGCGCCAGGGACCTGGGTTCGATCCTGACCACGGGCGCTGTCTGTACGGAGCTTGTATGTGACCCGCGTGGGTTTTCTCCGAGACCTTCAGTTTCCTTCCACACTCCAAAGACGTGCAGGTTTGTAGGTTAATTGGCTTGGGGTAAATGTAAAAATTGTCCCCAGTGTGTGTAGGATATTGTTAAGGGCCCGTCCCACTTGGCGATTTTTTTTTGGCGACTGCCAACATCATGGACTGTCATCAGGTCACCGAAAAATTCGCGGCGTGATGGCGTATTGACCCGCGGTGTTTTTTCAAGTTTCGCAGCATTTTTTTTTTGTCGACGCTGGATTTTGAACTGTTCAAAATCTTTTGGCGACACTGATATGACGCCAGCAGTCGCAAATAAAAACGCCAAGTGGGACAGGCCCTTAACAATATCCTACACACACTGGGGGGGGGGCCTGTTTCCGCGCTGTATCTTTAAAACTTTGGTCCCCCTAATTTGAGGAAGGGCATTCTTGCTATTGAGGGCGTGCAGCGTAGGTTTACAAGGTTAATTCCCAGGATGGCGGGACTGTCATACGCTGAGAGAATGGAGCGGCTGGGCTTGTACACTCTGGAGTTTAGAAGGATGAGAGGGCATCTTATTTGAAACATATAAGATTATTAAGGGTTTGGACACGCTAGAGGCAGGAAACATGTTCCCGATGTTGGGGGAGTCCAGAACCAGGGGCCATACACACAGTTTAAGAATAAGGGGTAAGCCATTGAGAACGGAGATGAGGAAAAACTTTTTCACACAGAGAGTGGTGAGTCTGTGGAATTCTCACAGAGAGTGGTGAGTCTGTGGAATTCTCTGCCTCAGAGGGCGGTGGAGGCCGGTTCTCTGGATACTTTCAAGAGAGAGCTAGATAGGGCTCGTAACGATAGCGGAGTCAAGGGATATGGGGAGAAGGCAGGAACGGGGTACTGATTGGGGACGATCAGCCATGATCACATTGAATGGTGGTGCTGGCTCGAAGGGCCGAATGGCCTCCTCCTGCACCTGTTGTCTATTGTCTATTGTCTAAAACTAAAATCTAACGGCGGTGGCATCTGTTTGTTACCAGGTGGTTGCTCTGGAGGGGATAAACAGCACAGGACACTGCATCACGGCCTCCCTGCTACATGAGGCGAGTACACAAACCCTCCCCGTTACACATCTCCGCACCACAGATTTCTGTCACGGCGGGACTGAGGTGTCCGTTCGCTGTTGTGGTTGGTGGACGGCGCAGGTGTTTTTGGGTTATTTAAAAAAAATTATTAACCATGCATCAGTCCCTTCTCTTAAGATGTGGATGATAAACATGTCCGAGGCGCTACATCTTGAAAATATTAGACTTGTCTTGGCAGAAAAACCAGATCATTTTTCCAAGACATGGACACCATTCATTGGCGACAGATGGCGCAAGGGGCGACAGATGGCGCAATGGGCTAAGTGTTCGGCTGGCAACCGGAAGGTAGCCGGTTCGAATCCCGCTTGGAGTGCATACTGTCGTTGTGTCCTTGGGCAAGACACTTCACCCACCTTTGCCTGCGTGTGAATGTGTGTGAGTGATTGGTGGTGGTCGGGGGGGCCGTAGGCGCAGATTAGCAGCCACGCTTCCGTCAGTCTGCCCCAGGGCAGCTGTGGCTACAGAAGTAGCTCACCACCACCGAGTGTGACTGAGGAGTGAATGAATAATGCGATGTAAAGCACCTTGGGTATTAGAAAGGCGCTATATAAATCCCATCCATTATTATTATTATTATTATTCATTGATTTATTACAAGGATAGTATGGTACAACACAACTTTGGATTTAAATCTAATTACGGGTTGGGTGAGGTGGGTGGGGTGGGATTTGAGGCAGGTATATCACCACTTTTTTCACCCTTTCTCTTTTTGTCCTTTTATTTTTTATTTTTTTCTATTCCTCTCTTCTTTCTTTCATTTATTCACTCTGTGGCTCCACCACTTTGGTAGTCTATCTATCTTTGCACATCTCACTTTTTCTCTTGCATTTTCTCCTTCCAACTATAGCTAAAAAGTTAAAATTAAAGCTGTACAATAACTATAATTTCATATCCCGTTGGTTCTATTTTTGTACATTTGCTTCTAATAAATAATAATTTAAAAAAAATATTGACAAAAACAAATTTAAATAAATATAAATAATAAACTTTATTTCGGACTCAAGGTCCAGACATTACATAAAAATACATTGCATATAAAAACACCATAAAATACATATAAAATCTTAGTATATCACCTATATCATATATCACTTATATTGTCTCTGACCTTCCTTCCATCGAGGGGATCTATCGCAGTCGCTGCCTCAAAAAGGCTGGCAGTATCATCAAGGACCCACACACCATCCTGGCCACACACTCATCTCCCCGCTGCCTTCAGGTAGAAGGTACAGGAGCCTGAAGACTGCAACGTCCAGGTTCAGGAATAGCTACTTCCCCACAGCCATCAGGCTATTAAACTCGCCATCAAACAAACTCTGAACTATAACAACCTATTGCAGCTGATCTACATCGGTGAGACCAAGCGCAGGCTTGCCGATCGTTTCGCCCCAACACCTCCGCTCGGTTCGCAATAACCAACCCGATCTCCCTGTGGCTCAGCACTTCAACTCCCCCCCCCTCCCATTCCCAATCACGATCCGATCTTTCTGTCCTGGGCCTCCTCCGTGGCCAGAGTGAGGACCAGCGTAAATTGGAGGAGCAGCACCTCATATTCCGCCTGGGCAGTCTGCACCCCAGCGGCATGAACATTGACTTCTCCAATTTCCGGTAGCCCCTTGCTGTCTCCTCCCCTTCTCAGCTCTCCCTCAGCCCAGTATTGTCTTTCTGCTGACTGGTTAGCGCGCAACAAAAAGCTTTCCACTGTACCTCGGTACACGTGACAATAAACTGAACTGACACAGCTGCTCCTTTCAGTGATCGAGTCCCCTGTGCTTCTTTTGCAGGCTGTCCCCCTGCCTTTCCACAGTCCGACCACGGAATTGAAGAAGGAGGAGGAGGAGGAGGAGGCGGGATTGGAAGGTAGGTGAATAAGGTAGACAAAAGTGCTGGTGAAACTCAGCGGGTGCAGCAGCATCTATGGAGCGAAGGAAATAGGCAACGTTTCGGGCCGAAACCCTTCGTCAGACTGTAATGTGCAAGGCTATTAACTAAACTGTAGATAGGGTGGCGCGGCGGTAGACTAGCTGCCCCACAGCGCCAGGGACCCCGGCTGCGGGTGCTGTCTGTACGGAGTTTGCACGTTCTCCCCTGTGACCTGCGTGGGTTTTCTCCGGGTGCTCCGGTTTCCTCCCACACTCCAAAGACGTGCGGGTTTGTAGGTAAATTGGCTTCATTGAAAACACTGAAACATGGAAAATAGGTGCAGGAGGAGGCCATTTGGCCCTTCGAGCCAGCAACGCCATTCATTGTGATCATGGCCGATCGTCCCCTATCAATAACCCGTGCCTGCCTTCTCCCCATATCCCTTGATTTCACTAGCCCCTAGAGCTCTATCTGACTCTCTCTTAATAGAAATGCTTCGGTAAAATTGTCCCCCGTGTGTGTGTGTAGGATGGTGTTAATGTGCGGGGATCGCTGGTCAGCGCGGACCCGGTGGGCCGAAGGGCCTGTTTCGGCGCTGTATCTCTAAACTAAATTAAAAAACTAAACTCCAAAGACATACGGGTTTGTAGGTTAATTGGCTTGGGTATAATTGTCCCCAGTGTGTGGGTTAGTGTTGGTGTACGGTGTGATGAGAGCTGGTCACTGCGGGCTCAGCGGGCCCAAGGGCCTGTGTCCTGGCCGTATCACAAAACTAAAGTCTCAGAGGTACGGTGAAAAGCTTTTGTTGCGTGCTAGCCAGTCAGCGGAAAGACAATACATGATTACAATCGAGCCGTCCACAGTGTACAGATACAGGATTAAGGGAATAACGTTTAGTGCAAGGTAAAGCCAGCAAAGTCCGATCAAGGATAGTCCGAGGGTCACCAATGAGGTAGATAGTAGTTCAGGGCCGCTCTCTGGTTGTGGTAGGATGGTTCAGTTGCCTGATAAATGCCGGGAAGAAACTGCCCCTGAATCTGGAGGTGTGTGTGTGCGTTCGTTTTCACACTTCTGTACCTCTTGCCCGATGGGAGAGGGGAGAAGAGGGAGTGACCGGGGGTGAGACTGGTTCATGATTATGCTGCCGGCCTTGCCGAGGCAGCGTGAGGTGTAGATGGAGTCAGTGGAAGGGAGAAAGACACAAAAATCTGGAGTAACAGGCAAAGAATCTCTGGAGAGAAGGAACGGGTGACGTTTCGGGTCGAGACCCTTCTTCAGACTTAACCCGAAACTGCCTCAGAGGGCGGTGGAGGCCGGTTCTCTGGATACTTTCAAGAGAGAACTAGATAGGGCTCTTAAAGATAGCGGAGTCAGGGGATACGGGGAGAAGGCAGGAACGGGGTACTGATTGGGGATGATCAGCCATGATCACATTGAATGGCGGTGCTGGCTCGAAGGGTGGTCAGGTTGCTCCCTTCAGCAGCCGCCAGGACTAGCTGTGCAGATCGATGCTCTGTTGGTATCCTCATTTACCAAACAGGCTGCACGTGTTAGTGACTCCGAGTCCTGCTCCCTTCTGGTGCCAACGCAGTATACAGGGAAGGACTGGAGCACCTCTGGCCCCCATACGCCAGACAGAGTGGGGGAAATGCTGGAAACCTGCCGGGTGTTTGTCAGATGGCCTGTTTCCGTGCTGTAATGGTTATATGGTCATAGGCAATGACGTTTACTTGACTGAAAACCCTATCCCAATTAAATCAGAGATTTGATCACTTTATGGATATGTATAAAGTTGGCGTCTTTTGGAAAGGAATCTTCCACAGTCCCCTCTAATGAGCGGAAATTACCGTGACGCCACCAGGTGTAGCTCCCACAGGTGACTGATAGGCACAGCTCAACAAGGCATCCCAAGCCAGGGGCTCTGGACTGTCATGGCAGTTCCAATTCCACTACACCTTTAATTTTTCTCTTTTAAAACATCAACTAAATTGGCATGATAATACATCTTTAAGAGATTGCCAAGAAGAAAATCGGAACTGATATTATAAATCAGATACCAGCACAATGGTGCAGCTGGTAGAGCTGATGCCAGAGAACTGAGCATACAGCACCAGATCAGGCTTCGCTCCTGACCACAGATATATCTGTGTGGAGTTTGCAGCTCATAGGATGTATTGGCGATGATAGTCACAAACTTGACCCTGTGGCAACTATTATGAATGCCAACTTTATTATAGCCTATTGTCTATTGTCACCCGTTCCTTCTCTCCAGAGATGCTGCCTGTCCCGCTGAGTTACTCCACCTTTTTGCGTCTATCTTCGGTTTAAACCAGCACCTGCAGTTCCTTCCTGCACATTCAGTGAAAGGGAGGTTAGTTTGTGGAGCAAGATAGACCGCTCCTGCTAAATGCAATGGGCTGACGTGTAGTACGCAACGGAGCGGAACGTGAGCCTTTTTTTCATCCACTTCAGTAACCGGACCCGACTCGCAGTGTAATCAACGTTGCGGGGGAACAGTTTGTGTTAATAAATTATAATTCTGAAAATGAGGAGAAGATTTTTACCAAAGAACTTTTATTTTTACGAGAATGTTTCCGTAACCGGCTTCCGTCTCCGCACTAGTTATCTTTGCTCCGCTACGACGGGATCTTTGGTGCGGAGACGGAAGCCGGTTACGGAAAAATGGGGCCGAAAATTACCCGTGAATCTGCCCATGACCGTACTAGCGTCTTTTTCGTCGAGTGGACTATCTTGCCCGCTATAGGATCTTTGGCGTCCACAATTCGCTGCAGTCTCTTGCGGGACAGGATGGAGCAGAGACCGGAGGGGGGGAGGGGGGTGATTGTGGTTACATATGGAAGTTAACGAGCTGTGAATTGTCCCCCCCCCCCAGGTCTGGAGCCGCAGATGGTCCTGGTGGCCTGCGGACCCTACACCACGTCGGACAGCTTCACCTTCGACCCCATGATGGATCTTATCGACGCCATCAACAGAGACCAACCAGGTGTCTGCATATTGGTACGTTAGCTCGTCGGTTCAGGCAGAGTTCAGAAGAATGAGCGGAGAACTCGTTGAAACGTACAGAATAGTGAAAGGCTAAAGTGGATGTGGAGAGGATGTTTCCACTAGTGGGAGAGTCTAGGACCAGAGGGCACGGCCTCAGAATTAAAGGACGTTTCTTTAGGAAGGAGATGAGGAGGAATTAGTTTAGTCAGAGGGTGGAATTCATCGCCACAGACGGCAGTGGAGGCCAAGCCAGTGGATATTTTTAAGGCAGAGATGGATAGATTCTTCATTAGTGCGGGTGTCAGGGGTTGTGGGGAGAAGGCAGGAGAATGGGGTTAGCAGGGAGAGATAGATCGGTCATGATTGAATGGCGGAGTAGACTTAATGGGCAGAATGGCCTAATAATGCTCCTATGACTTATGACCGTGGAGCTGACAGCTCAGTTTAGTTCAGTTTATTGTCACGTGTACCGAGGTACGGTGAAAAGCTTTATGTTGCGTGCTAACCAGTCAGCGGAAAGACAATACATGATTACAATCGAGCCGTCCACAGTGTACAGATACAGGATTAAGGGAATTAGTGCAAGGTAAAGCCAGCAAAGTCCGATCAAGGATAGTCCGAGGGTCACCAATGAGGTAGATAGTAGTTCAGGACCGCTCTCTGTTTGTGGTAGGATGGTTCAGTTGCCTGATAACAGCCGGGAAGAAACTGCCCCTGAATCTGGAGGTGTGTGTGCGTCCGTTTTCACACTTCTGTACCTCTTGCCCGATGCGAGAGGGGAGACGAGGGAGTGACCGGGGGTGAGACTGGTCCGTGATTATGCTGCTGGCCTTGCCGAGGCAGCGTGAGGTGTAGATGGAGTCAGTGGAAGGGAGAAAGACACAAAAATCTGGAGTAACAGGCAAAGAATCTCTGGAGAGAAGGAACGGGTGACATTTCGGGTCGAGACCCTTCTTCAGACTTAACCCGAAACTGCCTCAGAGGGCGGTGGAGGCCGGTTCTCTGGATACTTTCAAGAGAGAACTAGATAGGGCTCTTAAAGATAGCGGAGTCAGGGTATATGGGGAGAAGGCAGGAACTTATGACCTTCTGACCCCGTCTATTAAAGTGACGTTACCATCTGTCAGACTTTGTCTGTAAAGGGCCTGTGAAAAATAGGTCGACGCGACTTCGCGCACAAATCGCGCGTCATCACGCCACCTGGTGCGCGTGACGTCATTAGAATACCCTGCGGCGCGCGGCGAGGTATGGTTACGCACGGAGACGTAACCATGCGTCACCACGCGATACACGTGAGACGTCGGGACGCAGTGTGCGACGCCAATGCGTCAGCGTGCGTATGCGATACGTCACGCAGGTGGCGCGCGAGGATTTTGTGCAGCACGAACTCCTGGAGCGCCGCCCGATACCGCTCGCAACTCCACACTCCTCCACGCCTCTCCGCGCGCCCGTCCCGCGCTACCCACACGCTACCCGTGCGTCACAACGCAACGACCACATTTTTGGAGGTCGCGTAAATGCCGTGCAAATGACGGCCAAGGGGACAAAGCCCTTAACTCGCTGACCACTGCCATGGTGTCGTGCACCAAGGCAATGTGCCCCTGTGGCTGATCTACAGCCTTTGGGAAACAGAAGTTGTCGGAGAAAATCCACGCAGGTCACGGGGAGAACGTACGAACTCCGTACAGACAGCACCCGTAGTCAGGATGGAACCCGGGTCTCTGGCGCCGTGAGGCAGCAACTCTACCCTCCTCCAACTGGGACCATCCTCGAGGCTCCGGAGGCAGAGCCAGCCAGGACTTACCAGCGCGAGGCTGGCCGACTCGGCGCTGCGGCGGCGTTCCGGCGGCGGCGGCCCGACTTCGGAGGTTCGGCCGCGGTGGACGACATCGTCGGGAGCTCGCTGGTTACAGGTTGGCGACCTGTTTTTCCGGAGCTCCCGTGGCAACAGCTTCGTCTGCTGGACTGGAGGGCATATTATATGTATGACTGCAGGCAACGAAATTTCGTTCAGACCGAAAGGTCTGAATGACAAATAAAGGACACTTTACTCTACCCGCTGCGCTGCCAAGTGCTCCAGTTCCCCCCCCCCCCCCCCCCCGAGTCCGGTGACACAGCGGTTGAGTTTCTGCCTTACAGCGAATGCAGCGCCGGAGACCCGGGTTCGATCCCGACTACGGGCGCTGTCTGTACGGAGTTTGTACGTTCTCCCCGTGACCTGCGTGGGTTTTATCCGAGATCTTCGGTTTCCTCCCGCACTCCAAAGACGTGCAGGTTTGTAGGTTAATTGGCTCGGTGTAAATGTAAAAACTGTCCCTCGTGGGTGTAGGATGGTGTTAATGTGCGGGGATCGCTGGTCGGCGCGGACCCTGGAGTAACTCAGCGGGTCAGGCAGCATCTCTGGGGAGAAGGAACGGGTGACGTGACGTTTCCGGGTCAGTCTGAAAGGGTCTCGTCTCGAAACTGTCACCCGTTCCTTCTCTCCGGAGATGCTGCCTGTCCCGCTGAGTTACTCCAGCGTTTTGTGTCTCTTGTAAGTATCTGACATGTTTCTCTCTACTTCAGTTGGGGCCGTTTGTGGACTGCAAACACGAGCAGATTGAGGTGAGATCGATCACGCTTTGTTTGTTTACATTGGCTTCACTTACCTCAAGTAACCCTTGCTTTCTCTCTCTCTCCATCCCAGTTCCTCCGACCAGTCTCACTGTCTCCGACTATATTTTAACTCTGCTTGCTTTGTTGTTACCTTCTCCCAGCTTCCTTATCTACCTGGCCTCTCTCTCCACTGGCTCCCTGTGCGGTCGGTTCCGTATAAACTTCAAGATCCTCCTCCATGTCTGCAAAGCCCTCAATGGGCTTGCCCCCACCTACATTAAAAATCTTCTCACCCACCACTCCACCTCCAGGCCCCTCAGATCGGCCGACTTGGGGTTGCTGAATATCCCGCGGTCTAGGCATAAGCTCAGGGGCGACCGGGCCTTTGCGGTTGCGGCCCCTAGACTGTGGAACAGCGTCCCCCCTTTCCCATCAGAACTGCCCCCTCCATCGACTCTTTTAAGTCAAGACTAAAGACTTATCTATACTCCCAAGCCTTTCCTGACGTCCTCTGAGTGAGGGCTACATGTATATATGTATGTAGTTTGTTTTGTTGTGCTATTCTTATAACAAATGTGAAGCACTTTGGCCGACGAGAGTTGTTTTTTAAATGTGCTATAGAAATAAATGTGACTTCCCTTGACTTGATCTATCTATCTCCTCTGAAAACTGTAACGTCCAGGTTCGGGAACAGCTACTTCCCCACAGCCATCAGGCTATTAAACACAACGAATAAGCTCTGAGGTGGACAAAAGTGCTGGAGAAACTCAGCGGGTGCAGCAGCATCTATGGAGCGAAGGAAATAGGCAACGTTTCGGGCCGATAAACACTCCTTCAAACCCGAAATGTCGCCTATTTCCTTCGCTCCAAAGACGCTGCCTCACCCGCTGAGTCTCTCCAGCATTTTTGTCTACCTTTGATTTTCCAGCATCTGCACAGTTCCTTCTTAAGGTCCCTTATACATATTCACATATTCTGTTGTGCTGCAAGTAAGAATTTCATATGGCAATAAAAAACTTGACTTTTGACTCCCTCCCCCCCCACCGATGTTAGTCTGAAGAAGGGTCTTGACCCGAAACGTCGCCCATTCCTTCTCTCCAGAGATGCTGCCTGTCCCGCTGAGTTACTCCAGCATCTTGTGTGTTATCTTCATTTCATTTTGGTTCTGTCATTCTGCCTCCTCCTGGTAAGATCTGGTTTTACGAAACCTTTCTGGAAATAGGCAACGTTTCGGGCCGAAACGTTGCCTATTTCCAGAAGGGTTTCGGGCCGAAACGTTGCCTATTTCCAGAAGGGTTTCGGGCCGAAACGTTGCCTATTTCCAGAAGGGTTTCGGGCCGAAACGTTGCCTATTTCCTTCGCTCCATAGATGCTGCCGCACCCGCTGAGTTTCTCCAGCATTTTTTGTCTCCCTTCGATTTTCCAGCATCTGCAGTTCCTTCTTAAACACCTGGTATTATCTCCACATTGAACATTGAATTCTCCCAATTCTGCTAGCCCTTGCTGTCCCCTCCCCTTCATCAGCCATCTGGTTGTCTCCTCCCCTCCCCCAGCCCTCGGGCTCCTCCTCCGCCTTTTTTCCTTTTTTTCCTTTCTTCTTTCCACCCCCTATCAGTCTGAAGAAGGGTTTCAGCCCGAAACGTTGCCTATTTCCAGAAGGGTTTCGGCCCGAAACGTTGCCTATTTCCTTCGCTCCATAGATGCTGCTGCACCCGCTGAGTTTCTCCAGCACTTTTGTCTACCTCTGGTATTATCTCCAGTTGGATCATATCATCATCATTGAAACAGGCCCTTCGGGCCAACTCAGCCGTGCTAACCCATCTAAGCTAGTCCCATTTTGTGTCTTTGGTGTCTGACATTGTTTCTGTTTCCTCGTCGCCAGAAATGCCAGCTGACGGTGCTATTCCAGGACGTTTTTAAGCAGTGCATGAAGGGAATTGTGGAAGGAACGAGGGGGTACGTGTTTTTTCATCAACCACCCAAAGTTTGTTCAGTTACAACCCACTGAGTTACTCCACCATTTTATTTTTTTCCTCCCTACAAAACACCATTCGGTTTAGTTGAGAGCCACCACCTCACAACGACAAATACCCCCCCCCCCCCACCCCCTCCCGGTTTCGATCCTGACCTCGGGTGCTGTCTGTGTGCGTGGAGTTTGCACGTTCTCCCCGTGACCCGCGCGGGTTTCCTCCGGGTGCTCCGGTTTCCTCCCACGTCCCAAAGACGTGCCCGTGAGGGTTTCAAGTCCAGTCACTTTTATTTCTATAGCACATATAAAAAACAACTCTCGTTGGCCAAAGTTCTTTACATTGGTGGAGGTACCAACGTTACACAACAGTGGTCCATAGATTAAATACATACATAAATACACACATATATAGCCCTCGCTCAGAGGACGTCAAGAAAGGCTTGAGAGTAGAGATGAGTTTTAAGTCTCGACTTAAAGGAGTCGATGGAGGGGGCAGTTCTGATGGGGAAAGGGGGATGCTGTTCCACAGTCTAGGAGCTGCAACCGCAAAGGCGCGGTCGCCCCTGAGCTTATGCCTAGACCGCGAGATATTCAGTAACCCCAAGTCGGCCGATCTGAGGGAGCTGGAGGTGGTGTGGTGTGGGTGAGCAGACTTTACATGTAGGTGGATTAATTGCCCCCCTAGTGCATAGGGAGTGGTTGAGAAAGCAGGATAACACAGAACCCGTGTGAGCGGGCTGATCGATGGACGGCGTGGACTCGGCGGGCCAAATGCCCTTCCGCTAAACTACATGAAGAAGTACTAAGTACAGTGGCGTGGCGGTAGAGAACGCCACAGACCCCAGGTTCGATCCCGACTACGGGTGCTGTCTGTACGGAGTTTGCACGTTCTCCCCGTGACCCGCGTGGGTTTTCTCCGGGTGCTCCGGTTTCCTCCCACACTCCAAAGACGTGCAAGTCTGTAGGTTAATTAATACTAATAATAATAATGATATCTTTTATTGTCATTGCACGTCAGTGCAACGAGATTTAGTACGTAGCTCCACCGATGTACAGGAAAAGTAAAATAAATAAATAAGCAAGCAAGCTGAGTGACGTGACCATCCGAGGGAGACTGTCCAGGGAGGGTGGGTGGGGGGGCACTCAGCAGGGCCGGTTCAGAGCCGCAATAGCTCTTGGAGTAAAGCTGTTTCTGAGTCTGGAGGTTCGGGCGTAGAAGGCCTTGTAACGTCTGCCGGAGGGAAGTAGTTCAAACAGTCCGTTACAAGGGTGTGATGAGTCCTTATGGATGCTGACGGCCTTCCTGAGGCACCGTGTGTGGTAGATGCCCTCCAAGGCTGGTAGCTCTGTCCCAATGATCCTCCTCGCTCTGTGGACGACGCGCTGAAGAGCTCTCCTCTCCGCCTCCGTGCAGCTGAGATACCACACAGAGATGCCATACGTTAATATGCTTGACGTAAATGTAAATTGTCCCTAGTGTGTGTGTGTGTGTGTGTGTGGGATAGTGCCAGTGTGCGGGGATCGCTGGTTAGGGCAGACCCGGTGGGCCGAAGGGCTGTATCTCTAAACTAAACTAAAAATATTTGCATGCGCGGTAAAGTAATTTAAAATTAACTGAGGGAAAAGGAAGTTGGTGTCTAACACTATTCTGTGAACATCCATTAGTTTCACTGGACGTGCCGGAACTAAGCTGGCAGGAGTCCAGTGGGCTGATTCCCAGCTGCTGAAGGCTGTGGAGGCCAAGTCAGCAGATATTTTTGTAAGGCAGAAATAGATAGATTCTTGATTAGTGCGGGTGTCAGGGGTTATGGGGAGAAGGCAGGAGAATGGGGTTAGGAGGGAGAGATAGATCAGCCACGATTGAATGGCGGAGTAGACTTGATGGGCTGAATGGCCCACTTCTGCTCCTATCACTGAAACATAGAAAAATGGGTGCCTGAGTAGGCCATTCGGCCCTTCCAGCCAGCACCACCATTCAATATGATCATCCACAATCAGTACCCCGTTCCTGTTTTCTCCCCATATCCCTTGATTCCGTTAGCCCTAAGAGCTAAATCTAATGGGGCTGTCCCACTGTACGAGCTAATTCAAGAGCTCTCCCGAGTTTTAAAAAAAATCAAACTCGTAGAATGTACCTAGCAGGTACATCGGAGCTCGAGGCGGCTCGTAACGCTAACGGCAGGTACACGGGAAACGCGGTAAGCTCGGGAAGACTCGTGAAGATTTTTCAACACGTGTTGAAAAATGTCCACGAGAGGTCCGAGTACCTACGAGCGGCCATTACCGTAATTCTCCGAGTTCGAATCAGGGGTAACTCGGGAGAACTCTTGAATTAGCTCGTACAGTGGGACAGCCCCATTACTCTCTCTTGAAAACATCCAGTGAATCGGCCTCCACTCCCTTCTGTGGCAGAGAATCCCACAGATTCACAACTCTCTGGGTGAAAAAGTTTTTCCTCATCTCAGTTCTAAATGGCCCACCCCTTACTCTTAAACTGTGTGACCCCTGGTTCTGGACTCCCCCAACATGGGGAACATTTTTCCCGCATCTAGCCTGTCCAATCCTTTAAGAATTTTAAAGAAGGAACTGCAGATGCTGGAAAATCGAAGGTACACAAAAATGCTGGAGAAACTCAGCGGGTGCAGCAGCATCTATGGAGCGAAGGATGAAGAAGGGTTTCGGCCCAAAACGTTGCCTATTTCCTTCGCTCCATAGATGCTGCTGCACCCGCTGAGTTTCTCCAGCATTTTTGTGTACCTTTAAGAATTTTATACGTTTCTATAAGATCCCCCTCATCCTTCTAAATTCCGGTGACTACAAGCCCAGTCGACCCATTCTCTCATCATACGTCAGTCCCGCCATCCCGGGAATTAACCTGCGCTGCACTCCTCCCATTTTCACACCTTGCACGTCCTTATCTCTGTATCTCCCTGTAACATCAGCCTGAAGAAGGGTCCCGACCCGAAACGTCACCCGTTCCTTCTCTCCGTTGTACAGGGTCTTGGTGAGACCACACCTGGAGTATTGCGTACAGTTTAGGTCTCCAAATCTGAGGAAGGACATTATCGCCATAGAGGGAGTGCAAAGAAGGTTCACCAGACTGATTCCTGGGATGTCAGGACTTTCATATGAAGAAAGACTGGATAGACTTGGCTTATACTCGCTAGAATTTAGGAGATTGAGGGGGGGATCTTATAGAAACGTACAAAATTCTTATGGGGTTGGACAGGCTAGATGCAGGAAGATTGTTCCCGATGTTGGGGAAGTCCAGGACAAGGGGTCACAGCTTAAGGATAAGGGGGAAATCCTTTAAGACCGAGATGAGGAAAAACTTTTTCACACAGAGAGTGGTGAATCTCTGCAACTCTCTGCCACAGAGGGTAGTTGAGGCCAGTTCATTGGCTATATTTAAGAGGGAGTTAGATGTGGCCCTTGTGGCTAAGGGGATCAGGGGGTATGGAGAGAAGGCAGGGATGGGATACTGAGTTGGATGATCAGCCATGATCATATTGAATGGCGGTGCAGGCTCGAAGGGCCGAATGGCCTACTCCTGCACCTATTGTCTATGTATCTATGTAACTATCTCCTGTTGAAATCTTCTGTTTTCTGCGCAGCTCTGGGTCGCAACTTGTGTTCGTGCCGTCACTGCGGGATGTCCATCACGACTTTGTCTACCCTCAGCCTCCGTTCCGCTGCTATGAACCCGCCAAGGAAGATAAGGGGGTACGTTTTTTTGTGTTTTTTTTAATTTTTAAAATATTTTAATTTTATTAGAAGTAAGTACAGTAATATGGCACCAAGGTGCCTAATATATATATATTGACATGTTACGTTTTATGTACAGCTCTTATTTTTTTTTTAATAATGAAAGAGAGAAAGAGAGAATAGATAATAAATGATAGAAAAACGTGTGATGTATATGGTGTGTGAAAAGGAAAAAGGGGGGAAAGAGGAAAAGTTTTTATTTTCTTTCTCTTTTAAAAAATCTTTTTATTAGCTTTTTTTCCCCCAAAAACAAAAAAATTAATGATAAACAGAACAATGATATGGGATCAGGATTAAGAAGGGTTTCGGCCCGAAACGTCGCCTATTTCCTTCGCTCCATAGATGCCGCTGCACCCGCTGAGTTTCTCCAGCACTTTAGTCTACCTCCGTAGAGGCAATAGCGGAGGCCTCAATAGGCCTGACTTTGGGGAGAACTGGGGATGGGGACTGGACATTCTGCCTTCCCCCACAGTGGTAACCATTGTGGGGGGGATGATTTTTGTGTGTAGTGTCCATTTTAGTCTGTGTCCAAGATGGCGGTCGGAAGGGAGAGTGGACGCTGGCGCGGTTTAGCTGCCGCTGCTCTCTCTTCACATTGTGTTTCTGATTTTTTTTGTGTGTCTTTGGATCGAATTCTGTTTTTAATTTTGTGTATTGGTGATGTCTTTATAATTTATTTTACTCCGATTATATGTTTCTTACTTGTTAAACTCTGTAAGGTGTCCTTGAGACTTTGGTATAAGGCGCCCATAAATAAAATTTATTATTATTAATATTATTACCTCAGGATTACATTAATGGTTTTTAAATTTTTTTATTTTTTTTAAAATTTTATTTATTAGAAGTACATTAAATTACAATCAATGACATTAATACGTACCACGTATGTCTTATTACATTTACTGTCCTCCTTCATTTTTTTAAAGCTATTAAAAAAATGTTGAAATTGAGAAGATAGAGAATGAAATCTGAGGAAGGACATTATTGCCATAGAGGGAGTGCAGAGAAGGTTCACCAGACTGATTCCTGGGATGGCAGGACTGTCTTATGAAGAAAGACTGGATAGACTTGGCTTGTACTCTCTAGAATTTAGGAGATTGAGAGGGGATCTTATAGAAACTTACAAAATTCTAAAGGGGTTGGACAGGCTAGATGCAGGAAGATTGCTCCCGATGTTGGGGAAGTCCAGGACAAGGGGTCACAGCTTAAGGATAAGGGGGAAATCCTTTAAGACCGAGATGAGGAAAAACTTGTTCACACAGAGAGTGGTGAATCTGTGGAACTCTCTGCCACAGAGGGTAGTCGAGGCCAGTTCATTGGCTATATTTAAGAGGGAGCTAGATGTGGCCCTTGTGGCTAAAGGGATCAGAGGGTATGGAGAGAAGGCAGGTACAGGATACTGAGTTGGATGATCAGCCATGATCATATTGAATGGCGGTGCAGGCTCGAAGGGCCGAATGGCCTACTCCTGCACCTAATTTCTATGTTTCTATGTTTCTATGAAAGAAAATAGTGTTAGTGTAAAAGCGTGTCGACAGGAAAGAAGGAAGACCCTGTAGACGAGAAATTAGAGAAAGGAGATTAGGGGAGAGACCCTAGGAAAGGAAAGAGAGAAAGAAGAAAAAAAGAGAAAAACAAATAACTCTATTCTGAACATTACGCAAATGGGATATACCAGCTCGCCACCTTCCATCCCCCTTTACCAAGTCCTGACACCGGTGCCTTTTTAAAGTACTGTTGCACCTTATGCTTGTAGTAATTCTATAAATGAAGACCACGTCCTATAGAAGTGATCTGATTTGCCTGCCAGGAGGAGTCTTATCTCTTCCAGGTGTAATGTTTCAAACAAAAATCTTTTTATTAGCTTTTTTTCCAAAAAACAAAACCAAAAAATTAATGATAAACATTACAATGATAGTGATCAGGATTAAGAAGGGTTTCGGCCCGAAACGTTGCCTGTTTCTTCACATTGTGTTTCTGATTTTTTTTAATGTCTTTGAATTGAATTCTGTCTTTAATTTGTGTATTGGTGGTGTCTTTATAACTTATTTTACTCCGATTTATGTTTCTCTGTTATATTCTGTAAGGTGTCCTTGAGACTTTTGTCTAGGCGCCCAAAAATAAAATGTATTATTATTATTTCCTTCGCTCCATAGATGCTGTTGCAGCCGCTGAGTTTCTCCAGCATTTTTGTCTACCTCAGGATTACATTAATGTTTTTAAGAAGGAACTGTGCAGATGCTGGAAAATCGAAGGTAGACAAAAATGCTGGAGAAACTTCAGCCGGGTGAGGCAGCATCTATGGAGCGAAGGAAATAGGCAACGTTTCGGGCCGAAACCCTTCTGGAAATAGGCAACGTTTCAGGCCGAAACCCTTCTGGAAATAGGCAACGTTTCGGGCCGAAACCCTTCTGGAAATAGGCAACGTTTCGGGCCGAAACCCTTCTGGAAATAGGCAACGTTTCGGGCCGAAACCCTTCTGGAAATAGGCAACGTTTCGGGCCGAAACCCTTCTGGAAATAGGCAATGTTTCGGGCCGAAACCCTTCTGGAAATAGGCAACGTTTCGGGCCGAAACCCTTCTGGAAATAGGCAACGTTTCGGGCCGAAACCCTTCTGGAAATAGGCAACGTTTCAGGCTGAAACCCTTCTGGAAATAGGCAACGTTTCGGGCCGAAACCCTTCTGGAAATAGGCAACGTTTCGGGCCGAAACCCTTCTGGAAATAGGCAACGTTTCGGGCCGAAACCCTTCTGGAAATAGGCAACGTTTCGGGCCGAAACCCTTCTGGAAATAGGCAACGTTTCGGGCCGAAACCCTTCTGGAAATAGGCAACGTTTCGGGCCGAAACCCTTCTGGAAATAGGCAACGTTTCGGGCCGAAACCCTTCTGGAAATAGGCAACGTTTCGGGCCGAAACCCTTCTGGAAATAGGCAATGTTTCGGGCCGAAACCCTTCTGGAAATAGGCAACGTTTCGGGCCGAAACCCTTCTGGAAATAGGCAACGTTTCAGGCTGAAACCCTTCTGGAAATAGGCAACCTTTCAGGCTGAAACCCTTCTGGAAATAGGCAACGTTTCGGGCCGAAACCCTTCTGGAAATAGGCAACGTTTCGGGCCGAAACCCTTCTGGAAATAGGAAACGTTGCCTATTTCCTTCGCTCCATAGATGCTGCTGCTCCCGCTGAGTTTCTCCAGCATTTTTGTGTACCAAGGATTACATTAATAACAGATATAACCTAAATATGAGTCCAGTGTCAATATACACATTGAATATAGACCTCTAGGTAAATATAGTTAAATGTTTAAAAGAAAACATATATGTAGAAAAAAGATAAAAAGAAAAAAAAGAGAAAAAAGGAAGAAACATAGAAACATAGACAACAGGTGCAGGAGGAGGCCATTCGGCCCTTCGAGCCAGCACCGCCATTCATTGCGATCCTGGCCGATCGTCCCCAATCAATAACCCGTGCCTGCCTTCTCCCCATATCCCTTGACTCCACTAGCCCCCTAGAGCTCTATCTAACTCTCTCTTCAATCCATCCAGTGACTTGGCCTCCACTGCCCTCTGCGGCAGGGAATTCCACAAATTCACAACTCTCTGGGTGAAAAAGTTTTCTCTCACCTCAGTCTTAAATGGCCTCCCCTTTATTCTAAGACTGTGTGTGGCCCCTGGTTCCGGACTCGCCCAACATTGGGAACTAGAAAATAAAAAAGCAAAAACAGAACCTGAGCTGCAAAGAATTTCAACAATTTAAGTCCCTGTTTGTCGTCAGGTCCGTTCCACCATATAAAGGTTAAATAATTTTTTATCACGGTTGGAGAAGGAACAATTTTGTGTCGTGTGAAAATGTTGAATAAATCTTCCACAAGTCTTATCAAATTTAACCAAGGGTTCAACAATGTCCCTCCTGATTGTTTTCTAAATTTAAACATGATATCGTTTCAGAGTGTGGTCGGAGGGTTAGAGTCTTTCCATTTAAATAAAATAGATCTTCTAGCGAGAGTTTTTTCCTTCTTACTTTTGTTTTTCTTTCTCTGCAATATTTTTCCATCTCAAGTTTTCCGTTTCGATCCTGAGCCTTCTACGGTTCAGTTTGTCCGTACTTTATTGTCACCTGCTTCTTTCCTGACAGCGGGTCCATTTTGTCTCTGACCCCTGCACGCTGGACATCAACGGCGTGGTCTTCGGGGTGACGTCGACCGACGTTCTCATGCACATGAGCGCAGAGGAGATCAACAGGTACGTGGGCGGCCGGCTGCATCAGCGGAAGGTCAGAGTTCACCAGCTCCACTGGGGCCTCCGGTCAACTCCTGTCCACAGCCTTCACCTGGAGTATTGTGTGCAGTTTTGGACTCCAAATCTGAGGAAGGACATTCTTGTTGGTGAGGGAGTGCAGCGTAGGTTCACCAGGTTAATTCCCGATGTTGGGGGAGTCCACAACCAGGGGCCACAGTTCCCACCCCCCCTCCCTCTCTCCCTTTCTCCGTCTCTCTGTCTTTTTCTCCCCCTCGCTTTCTCTTCTCTCTCTCTCTCTCTCTCTCTCTCTCTCTCTCTCTCTCTCTCTCTCTCTCTCTCTCTCTCTCTCTCTCTCTCTCTCTCGCTCTCGCTCTCTCTGTCTCTCCCTGCCTCTCTCTCTCTCTGCCTTTCTCTGTCGGTCTCTCTGTGTGTGTCTCTCTGTCTCTGTCTGTCTCTCTCTGTCTCTATGTCTGTCTCTCTGTCTCTCTCTCTCTTGGTCTCTCTCTGTCTCTCTCTTTCTCTCTTTTTCTCTCTGTCTCTCTCTCTCTCTCTCTCTCTCTCTCTCCCTCTCTCTCTCTCGCTCTCTCTGTGTGTCTCTCTCTGTCTCTCCCTGCCTCTCTCTCTCTTTGCCTTTCTCTCTCGGTCTGTCTGTGTGTGTCTCTCTCTGTCTCTCTCTCTCTGTCTCTCTGTCTCTCTCTGTCTCTCTCTGTCTCTCTCTCTCGGTCTCTCTGTCTCTCTCTCTCTCTGTCTCTCTCTCTGTCTCTCTGTCTCGGTCTCTATCTGTCTCTCTCTCTCTGTCTCTCTCTGTCTCTCTCTCTCTCTCTCTCGGTCTCTCTCTCTCTCTCTCTCTCCACACATCTGGCGAAGTTATGAAAGTCTTGAAACTAAACTTGGCTGGGATCTTTGAGGAAGTTGCCATTTTGGCTGTGGGTCTTTCCAAGGCCTGTGATTGTGCTCTGGGGCATGCCGGCCACACAGACCTCTCCTGTTTACCACATTCCTACGCTCTGTCTTCATCTCTTGGACTGTTCATCTTGGATGTTGCCGTAGTTTACCATCTAATCCTGCTGCCTCACATGACTATTAAAAAGCCACGGTTGGCTTTTCTCCTGATTCTTGCATTTTAAACGAGGCTGTTGCCAGGACTAGAGGGGGTGAGCTACAGGGAGAGGCTGAGCGGGCTGGGACTCTATTCCATGGAGCGCAGGAGGATGAGAGGTGATCTTATAGAGGTGGATAAATTCATGAGAGGAATAGATCGGGTAGACGCACAGAGTCTCTTGCCCAGAGTAGGGGAATCGAGGACCAGAGGACATAGGTTCAAGGTGAAGGGGGAAAGATTTAATAGGAATCTGAGGGCGACTTTCCACACAGAGGGCGGCGGGTGTATGGAACGAGCTGCCAGAGGAGGTAGTTGAGGCTGGGACTATCCCAACGTTTAAGAAACAGTTAGACAGGTACATGGATAGGACAGGTTTGGAGGGATATGGACCAAACGCGGGCAGGTGGGACTAGTGTAGATGGGACATGTTGGCCGGTGTGTGGGCGAGTTGGGCCGAAGGGCCTGTTTCCACGCTGTATCACTCTAAACAAAATTGCAATTGTAATCTGGCTCCCACTGACATTTAGAGGGATGAGAGGGGATCTTATAGAAACCATATAAAATTCTTAAGGGATTGGACAGGCTAGATGCAGAAAAATGTTCCCCATGTTAGGGGAGTCCAGAACCAGGGGTCACACACAGTTTAAGAATAAGGGGTCGGCCATTTAGGACGGAGACGAGGAAAAACTTTTTCACCCAGAGAGTTGTGAATCTGTGGAATTCTCTGTCACAGAGGGCGGTGGAGGCCGGTTCACTGGATGTTTTCAAAAGAGAATTGAATGGTTGAATGGCGGAGTAGACTTGATGGGCCGAATGGCCTAATTCTGCTCCTATGTCTTATGGAGAGAGAGGGAGGAAAAGGGGAAAGAAGGGATTAAGAAAAGTGAGAGAGGGAGAGGGAAAGAGAGAGATAGACAGAGAGAGATAGACAGAGAGAGAGAAAGACAGAGAGAGAGACAGACAGAGAGAGAGAGAGAGAGTTCACTGGATGTTTACAAGAGAGTTAGATTTAGCTCTTAGGGCTAACGGAATCAAAGGATATGGGGAGAAGGATGAGAGGGCATCTTATTGAAACATATAAGATTGTTAAGGGTTTGGACACGCTAGAGGCAGGAAACATATTCCCGATGTTGGGGGGGTCCAGAACCAGGGGCCACAGTTTAAGAATAAGGGGTCGGCCATTTAGAACGGAGACGAGGAAACACTTTTTCACACAGAGAGTGGTGAGTCTGTGGAATTCTCTGCCTCAGAGGGCGGTGGAGGCCGGTTCTCTGGATGCTTTCAAGAGAGAGCTAGATAGGGCTCTTAAAGATAGCGGAGTCAGGGGATATGGGGGAGAAGGCAGGAACGGGGTACCGATTGGGGATGATCAGCCATGATCACATTGAATGGCAGTGCTGGCTCTGGGCCGAATGGCCTCCTTTCTGTGATTCTATCTTTTATAGCTGGGGCTGTAATGTCAAACCGTCTCGCTGTGTTAAGTAGTAAAGTAACAGGGAGATGATGAGAAACATGTGTTGTGGTTGAATGGCAAACGCATCGTGACTAATGTCATGTCGCTGCCAATTTCAGCCCGTCCTTTTTCAGTCTGTGCTAATCTTATAATGGAAGGCGGCGTAAATAAATTACATTTGCAAATCCCTCGGGCTCCTCGTAGGGCTTGTTTACTCCCAGCCTCCTTTGCTTCAGTTTAGTTTAGCGATACAGCGCGGAAACAGGCCCTTCGGCCCCACCGAGTCCATGCCGACCAGCGATCCCTGCACACTGACACTATCCCACACACACACACACGCACGCACACACACGCACGCACGCACGCACGCACGCACGCACGCACGCACGCACACACACACACACACACACACACACACACACACCAGGGACAAATTACATTTATACCAAGCCAATTAATCTACAAACCCGCACGTCTTTGGAGTGTGGGAGGAAACCGGAGCACCCGGAGAAAAACCCACGCAGGTCACGGGGAGAACGCGCAAACTCCGCACAGACAGCACCCGTAGTCGGGATCGAACCTGGGTCTTTGTCACGACAGGACCGATCAAGTAATATTAACATAAGGGGCCTTGATGCTCTCAGCCAGATAAATGTTTATCGTGTGGGAGACAACAGACAATAGGTGCAGGAGTAGGCCATTCAGCCCTTCGAGCCAGCACTGCCATTCACTGTGATCATGGCTGATCATCCCCAATCAGTACCCTGTTCCTGCCTCCTCCCCAAATCCCCTGACTCCGCTATCTTTAAGAGCCCTATCTAGCTCTCTCTTGAAAGCATCCAGAGAACCGGCCTCCACCGCCCTCTGAGGCAGAGAATTCCACAGACTCACAACTCTCTGGGTGGAAAAAGTGTTTCCTCGTCTCCGTTCCAAATGGCCGACCCCTAAATTCTTAAGGGTTTCCCTGATTCCTGGCATTCGCGCCAATTCGATGAGGTTGCCTCTGCGTTTTTTGGGATTCGGAGTGCACGGACTGAACGGCTCGTTGTCCCGCTGACTGTGTGTGTGTGTGTGTGTGTGTGTCTGCTTCTCCCCACAGCTCGCAGGGAGGATCGGACCGGTTCACCAGGATCCTCAAGCACATCCTGACTCAGAGAAGGTGAACGAAAGAACCGCAGATGCTGGTAAAATCGAAGGTGGACGCAAAACGCTGGAGGAACTCAGCGGGCGAGGCAGCATCTATGGAGGGAAGGAATTGGCGACGTTTCGGGTCGAAACCCGGAAGGGTCTCGACCCGAAACGTCACCAATTCCTTCTCTCCATAGATGAAGAAGGGTCTCGACCCGAAACGTCGCCAATTCCTTCTCTCCATAGATGAAGAAGGGTCTCGACCCGAAACGTCGCCAATTCCTTCTCTCCATAGATGAAGAAGGGTCTCGACCCGAAACGTCACCCATTCCTTCCTCTCCATAGATGAAGAAGGGTCTCGACCCGAAATGTCGCCCATTCCTTCCTCTCCCCATAGACGCTGCCTCACCCGCTGAGTTACTCCAGCGTTTTGTGTCCACCTCGGAGAAGGCGAGCTGATTTATGCTTGGTCGGCTGCCATCTCTCCCCACTCCTTCTCGCGCCCCCCCACTCCGAAAGATGCCCGCAAGTGGTGTCGAAATATAAAAGTCGGGGGGGGGGGGGGAGGGTGTCCTGTTACCGTTCAAGATGTCGGTGAGGCCACATTTAGAGTGCGTGTGTTCAGTTTTGGTCTCTGTTATCGAAAAGATGTCGTCTAGCTCGAAACGCCAGACACTGGTAAAAAAAACTAGGCAGTTTAGTTCAGAGATACAGCGCGGAAACAGGCCCTTTGGCCCCACGAGTCTGCACCGACCAGCGATCCCCCCTGCACATTAACACTATCCTACACTCAATAGACAATAGGTGCAGGAGTAGGCCAATCAACCCTTCGAGCCAGCACCGCCATTCAATGTGATCACGGCTGATCATCCCCAATCAGTACCCCGTTCCTGCCTTCTCCCCATATCCCCTGACTCCGCTATCTTTAAGAGCCCTATCCAGCTCTCTTTGAAATTATCCAGAGAACCGGCCTCCACTGCCCTCTGAGGCAGAGAATTCCACAGACTCACCACTCTTTGTGTGAAAAACTGTTTCCTCGTCTCTGTTCTAAATGGCTTACCCCTTATTCTTAAACTGTGTGTGTGGCCCCTGGTTCTGGACTCCCCCAACATCGGGAATATGTTTCCTGCCTCTAGCGTGTGCAAACCCTTAATAATCTTATATGTTTCAATAAGATCCCCTCTCATCCTTCTAAACTCCAGAGTGTACAAGCCCAGCCGCTCCATTCTCTCAGCATATGACAGTCCCGCCATCCCGGGAATTAACCTGGTAAACCTACGCTGCACTCCCTCAATAGCAAGAATGTCCCTCCTCAAATTAGGGGACCAAAACTACACACAATACTCCAGGTGTGGTCTCACTAGGGCCCTATAGAAACTATATATACTTCAATAACACACTAAGGACAATTCACACACACACCGAGCCAATTAACCTACACACCTGTACGTCTTTGGAGTGTGGGAGGAAACCGGAGATCTCTGAGCAAAAAAACCCACGGGGAGAACGTACAAACTCCGTACAGACAGCGCCCGTAGTCGGGATCGAACCTGGGTCTCCGGCGCTGCATTCGCTGTAAGGCAGCAACTCTACCGCTGCGCCACCGTGCATTAAACGACAGACGCTGGTAAAACTAGGGAGCGACCCTATTTCTCTGAACTAGTATCTCTCCTCTCCCCACCCCACAGCTACTACCCTCTCTACCCGCCCGCAGAAGAGATGAACATCGACTACGAATGTTTTCAGACGTACGCACAGCTTCCCGTGACCCCCGACATCCTTATCGTTCCCTCGGAGCTGCGGTACTTTATTAAGGTGAGCCCCTACTTCCCGGGAGACCGAGGATGGAGCAGCTGGGCTTGTACACTCTGGAGTTTAGAAGGATGAGAGGGAATCTCATTGAAACATATAAGATTGTTAAGGGTTTGGACACGTTAGAGGCAGGAAACATGTTCCCGATGTTGGGGGGGAGTCCAGAACCAGGGGCCACACACACAGTTTAAGAATAAGGGGTAAGCCATTTAGATCGGAGACGAGGAAACACTTTTTCTCACAGAGAGTTGTGAGTCTGGAATTCTCTGCCTCAGAGGGCGGTGGAGGCCGGTTTTCTGGATGCTTTCAAGAGAGACCTGGATAGGGCTCTTAAAGATAGTGGAGTAAGGGGATATGGGGAGAAGGCAGGAACGGGGTACTGATTGGGGATGGCCAGCCATGATCACATTGAATGGCGGTGCTGGCTCGCAGGGCCGAATGGCCTACTCCTGCACCTATTGTCTGTTGTCTATTGACCATGCCATCGGTGGTAAGGAAGGCAGCATCCACGCCAGCATTTATTTCAAGAGGAATAGAAAACCCCAAAACAGGGAAGTAAGGCTGAGGCTCAATGAGGCGCTGGTCAGGCCACGCTAGTGGAGAACTGTGAGTAATTCTGGGCCCCGCATGTGAGGAAGGATGTGCTGGCTCTGGAGAGGGTCCAGAGGAAGTTTACGAGAATGTTTAAGAGAGAACTGCAGATGCTGGAGAAATCAATGGTCGACAAAAATGCTGGAGAAACTCAGCGGGTGAGGCAGCATCTATGGAGCGAAGGAAATAGGTTTACGAGATTGATCCCGGGAACGAGCGGGTTAACGTACGATGAGCGTTTGACAGCGCTGGGGCCTGTACTCGCTGGAGTTTAGAAGGATGAGGGGACACCTCGTTGAAAGTTACCGAATAGTGAAAGGCCCGGATAGAGTGGATGTGGAGAGGATGTTTCCACTAGTGGGAGAGTCTGGGACCAGAAGGGCCTCGACCCCGAAACGTCACCCGTTCCTTCTCAGTTCAGTTCAATTCCAGTTTGTTGTCCCGTCGTGTACCGAGGTACATTGAAAAGCTTTTTGTTGCGTGCTAACCAGTCAGCGGAAAGACAACACATGATTACAATCGAGCCGTCCACAGTGTACAGATACAGGATAAAGGGAATAACGTTTAGATAGAAACATAGACAATAGGTGCAGGAGTAGGCCATTCGGCCCTTCAATGTGATCATGGCTGATCATCCAACTCATGTGTGATGATGAGTCTGAAGAAGGGTCTCAACCCCATCCTTCTCTCCAGAGATGCTGCCTGTCCCGCTGAGTTACTCCAGCTTTGTTGTGTCTATTCTGTGGAGTGCAGCAGGAATGTGTGGGGGAGAGAGATGGGGGTTGGTGAGTTCTGTCCGTGTATTTATCGCCTGTGTTTCCCCCCCCCCCCCCACCATTAGGATGTCCTGGGCTGCATCTGCGTCAACCCAGGGAGGTTAACCAAGGGTCAGGTGGGCGGCTCGTACGGACGTATGTTTGTCCAGAGGCAGCGGAGCGGGAGGAGCAGAGACGGACGCCGTGCCTGGCCGCCCAGGTGCTGAAAATCTGACCCCTTTCCACTCAGACCACCTCTGGACCGCCCGATCTGTCCGATTACTGACCCCGGATGAGAGAGAGAGAGAGAGGGAAGACGCCAGAACTGCCAGGGACATCCAGATAGACGCCCTCCCTCTAGGGTAAGATCAGGCATTCCCACTGTGAGCCTCTCCCGTTCCCCCATTTCCCACTCCACTCCCACTCCGAACCGGGAGTCGACCAGAAGCAAGACGGCTTGCCCGAGGTGCGGTACTTGCCGGAGCAAGATGTCCACACGCCCGCCCCCTTCGATCTGCTCCTTCCTCGTCTTCTCTCTCCGCACCCGAGGACAAACCACTGTGGCGTCTCGATGTAAATAAAACCATTTGTTCTTGTGCAACAGCTGATGTTTTGTGAGTCGGGGGGGTGGAAAATAAAAAATAAACTGAAGTAGGAACTCCAAGGGAATGGAGGGGGGGTGGGAGATTGCAACCTTCAGGTGGTCCGCCCTAGTTTAGACGAATGCAATCAACCCGGGTGTGCACAATCAAATCAGAGCAAATAGAACAAGTTGTCCTACAACTTTAGGCTGTACACGCCACACGCAAGAAGAAGGAGGGAATGGAGTTATTCAAATCCTCGCGGGTGGGGGGAAACACGCTATTTTTTTAAGGGATCCAGCGCAGAAACAGGCCCTTCGGCCCACCGAGTCCGCACCGACCCAGCGATCCCCGCACACTAACACTATCCTACACACACACACACTAGGGACGATTTACAACCAAATTAACCGGCAAAACCTGCACGTCTTTGGAGCGTGGGAGGAAACCGAAGATCTCGGAGAAAACCCACGCAGGTCACGGGGAGAAGGTGCAAAGTCGGGATTGAACCCTCGGTCTCTGGCGCTGGGAGGCAGCAGCTCGACCGCAAATTAGTTACATTATCGCTGGAGGCGTAAGGAAGTGCAGCCGCTGGGAATCTAGAGCAAATCACAAAGTGCTGGAGGAACTCGACAGGTCAGGTAGCATCTGCGGGGGGGAATGGACAGGTGACCTTTCCGGTCAAAGTTATTTATCGGGTCAAAGTTCTTTATCGGCAGTGCTATTTTCTACATTACGTTTTCCAAGTCCAGCCCCGCGCTCTGGGTCCAAAGAGCGGGGTCCGATCCAGGCGAGCCCCAGGCTTCAGCAGGGCCTCCAGCCTTGGCCTTCCTTGGATCGACCAGCGGGCCCACGTCCCTCTCCTCTCGCCCTCCCACCCTCGTGCCGCAGGGGGTGGGAAGCCTTTCCGCAGCCGATACCTCGCGAGCGAGCGCGGTGAGACAATAGACAATAGGTGCAGGAGTAGGCCATTCGGCCCTTGGAGCCAGCACTGCCATTCAATGTGATCATGGCTGATCATCCCCAATCAGTACCCCGTTCCTGCCTTCTCCCCATATCCCCTGACTCCGCTATTTTTAAGAGCCCTATCTAGCTCTCTCTTGAAAGCATCCAGAGAACCGCTTCCACCGCCCTCCGAGGCAGAGAATTCCACAGACTCACCACTCTCTGTGAGAAAAAGTGTTTCCTCGTCTCCGTTCTCCGTTCTAAATGGCTTACTCCTTATTCTTAAACTGTGTGTGGCCCCTGGTTCTGGACTCCCCCAACATCGGGAACATGTTTCCTGCCTCTAGTGTGTCCCCAAGCCCTTAACAATCTTATATGTTTCAATGAGATCCCCTCTCATCCTTCTAAACTCCAGAGTGTACAAGCCCAGCTGCTCCATTCTCTCAGCATATGACAGTCCCGCCATCCCGGGAATTAACCTTGTAAACCTACGCTGCACTCCCTCAATAGCAAGAATACCTGGTCTCCTCTCCTCCAGCCTCACTCCTCGCCCGTCATCGTCACTGGCTCCATCCGCTCTGGGCACCATCTTATTACATAAGATGCCATCAAGCTGGAAAGGGTATAAGTAAGTAAGTTTATTGGCCAAGTATTCACATACAAGGAATTTGCCTTGGTGCTCCGCCCACAAGTAACAACATGACATACAGTGACAGTTACGAATGATTCAGAAAACACTAAACATTAATAATAATAAAACATTAATGATAAAACACCATTGATCAAGCACGTGAACCAGCTAAATACCAGATCAAAGGGAGGCTACAGATTTTTGGTTATTGAGTAGAGCAACTACTCGTGGATAAAAGCTGTTTTTATGTCTGGCTGTGGCGGCTTTGACAGTCCAGAGTCGCCTTCCAGGGGGAAGTGATTCAAAGAGTTTGTGGCCAGGGTGAGAGGGGTCAGAGATGATCTTGCCCGCTCGCTTCCTGGCCCTTGCAGTGTACAGTTCGTCAATGAAGGGAAGGTTGCAGCCAATAACCTTTTCAGCTGATCGAACGATTCGCTGCAGCCTCCGGGTGTCGTGCTCGGTGGCTGAGCCAAACCAGACCATGATGGACAAGGTGAGGACAGACTCCACGATGGCCGTGTAGAATTGGACCATCATTGCCTGTGGCAGATTGTATTTCCTCAGCTGCCGCAGGAAGTACATCCTCTATTGTGCCTTTTTGACTGTGGTCGATGGTGGCCTCCCATTTAAGGTCCTTGTAGATGATGGTTCCCAGGAACTTAAAAGACTCCACAGATGTGACTGTGGTGTTGTTGATGGTGAGTGGGGCAAGGGGAGGGGGAGCTCTCCTACAGTCTACAAATAGAGAAGATTTACCAGGATGTTGCCAGGACTAGAGGGTGTGAGCTACAGGGAGAGGTTGAGCAGGCTGGGACACTATTCCTTGGAGCACAGGAGGATGAGGGGTGATCATATAGAGATGTATAAAATCATGAGATGAATAGATCGGACAGAGTCTCTTGCCCAGTAATAAGGGAATCGAGAACCAGTGGGTCATAGGTTTAAGCTGAGGGGGGGAAGATTTAATAGGAACCTGAGGGGTAACTTTTTTTAAATACATGAAGAGTGGTGAGTTTAGTTCAGTTTAATTTAGAGATACAGCGCGGAAACAGGCCCTTCGCGCCCACCGGGTCCGCGCCGACCAGCGATCCCCGCACATTAACGCTATCCTACACCCACTAGGGACAATTTTTACATTTATACCAAGCCAATTAACCAACACCCCTGCACGTCTTTGGAGTGTGGGAGGAAACCGAAGATCTCGGAGAAAATCCACAGGGAGAACGTGCAAACTCCGTACAGACAGCACCCATAGTCGGGATGGAACCCGGGTCTCCGGCGCTGCATTCGCTGTAAGGGAGCAACTCTACCGCTGCGCCACCGTGACCGCCCAAATGCGTATGGAGCGAGCTGCCGGAGGAGGTAGTTGAGGCTGGTGGTATCGCAACAATTATGGAAGATTGAGACAGGTACATGGATAGGACAGAAGTGTTAAAACGCACGCACATCTCCAGATTCAGGAACAGTTTCTTCCCAGCTGTTATCAGGCAACTGAACCATCCTACCACAAACCAGAGAGCGGTCCTGAACTACTATCTACCTCTTTGCCGGCCCTTGGACTATCCGTGATCGGACTTTGCTGGCTTTACCTTGCACTAAACATTATTCCCTTCACACCTTTGGAGAATGATCTCAGGAATGAGTGGGTTAACGTACGATGAGCGTTTGTCTGCGCTGGGCCTGTTCTCGCTGGAGTTTAGAAGAATGAGGGGGGACCTAATTGAAACGTACAGAATAGTGAAAGGCCTGGATAGAGTGGATGTGGAGACGATGTTTCCACTAGTGGGAGAGTCTAGGACTAGAGGGCACAGCTTCAGAATTAAAGGACGTTCTTTTAGAAAGATGAGGAGAAATTTATTTAGTCAGAGGGTGGTGAATCTGTGGAATTCTTTGCCACAGAAGGCTGTGGAGGCCACAAGTCAGTAGATATTTTTAAGGGAGAGATTCTTGATTAGTGCGGGTGTCGGGGGTTATGGGGAGAAGGTAGGAGAATGGGGTTAGGGGGGAGAAGGTAGGAGAATGGGGTTAGGAGGGAGAGATAGATCGGCCATGATTGAATGGTGGAGTAAAGTTGATGGGCCGAATGGCCTAATTCTGCTTCTATCACTTATGAACATAGATTGGTGACTTTTCAGGACAGGACCCTTCTTCAATTCCTGGGATGGCAGGACTTTCATATGAAGAAAGACTGGATAGACTCGGCTTGTAC
This sequence comes from Malacoraja senta, assembly GCA_038087875.1. Lineage (NCBI taxonomy): Eukaryota > Metazoa > Chordata > Chondrichthyes > Rajiformes > Rajidae > Malacoraja > Malacoraja senta. The sequence continues at coordinate 428,801 of JAXLNO010003109.1, forward strand.
TCGCCAGAATTTAGAAGATTGAGGGGGGATCTTATAGAAACGTACAAAATTCTTAAGGGGTTGGACAGGCTTAGATGCAGGAAGATTGTTCCCGATATTGGGGAAGTCCAGAACAAGAGGGAGTTAGATGTGGCTAAGGGGATCAGTGGGTATGGAGAGAAGGCAGGTACAGGATACTGAGTTGGATGAGCAGCCATGACCATATTGAATGGCGGTGAAGGCTCGAAGGGCCGAATGGCCTACTCCTGCACCTATTTTCTATGTTTCAAATTGATTAGTCCGAAGAAGGGTCCCGACCCAAACGTTGCCTAGCCATGTCCTCCAGAGATGCTGCCTGACCCGCTCATTTACTCCAGCACCATGTGTCTTTGTCTTTCGAATGCTGTTTATACAGCAGTGCCTGCCCCAACCACTTCCTCTGGCAGCTTGTTCGTTAAACCGCCCGCAGCCTCGGCAAGGCCAGCGGCATAATTAAGGACGAGTCGCACCCCGGACACTCCCTCTTCTCCCCGCTCCCATCGGGCAAAAGGTACAGAAGTGTGAAAACGAACGCACACACACCTCTAGATTCAGTGTTTAAGAAAGAACTACAGATGCTGGAAAAATTGAAGGTAGACAAAAATGCTGGAGAAACTCAGCGGGTGGGACAGCATCTATGGGGGACAGTTTCTTCCCAGAAACTGGGAATAGACAAAAGACAATAGGTGCAGGAGTAGGCCATTCGGCCCTTCGAGCCAGCACCGCCATTCAATGTGATAATGGCTGATCATCCCCAATCAGTACCCCGTTCCTGCCTTCTCCCCATATCCCCTGACTCCGCTATCTTTAAGAGCCCTATCTAGCTCTCTCTTGAAAGCATCCAGAGAACCGGCCTCCACCGCCCTCTGAGGCAGAGAATTCCACAGACTCGCAACTCTCTGTGTGAAAAAGCGTTTCCTCGTCTCCGTTCTAATGGCTTACCCCTTATTCTTATACTGTGTGGCCCCTGGTTCTGGACTCCCCCAACATCGGGAACATGTTTCCTGCCTCTAGCGTGTCCAGCTGTTTCTTCCCAGCTGTTATCAGGCAACTGAACCATCCTACCACAACCAGAGAGCAGTGCTGAACTACTATCTACCTCTTTGATGACCCTTGGACTATCCTCGATAGACTATCTTTGCTGGCTTTACCTTGCACTAAACGTTATTCCCTCAATCAGGGGGGCGGAAATCCTAGGGGGGACAAGGGGGACACACTCCCCCCCCCCATGTTTTGAGAGGTGGGCGACAATCCCCCCATGTTCTGTAATCCGGACTTTATCAGACGCTTTCTAAGGGCTGAATCGGCCTGTTCGCGGGGCCTTTCAGCGCCCGTCGCGGCTTAAAATCAAACTGCTGCATCGAGGCGATCGAAGCTCCCGATGTTGAAGCCCCCGCCGGGCGATGAAAGCCCCCCGCGAACGGGCCGATTCAAGCCCCACGATTCGGGGCGGACGAAGCTGCTGTTGCTGGAGTTGGGAGTCGGTCACCAACCAGGTCACCTCCCGATGTTACCGTCCACGGGGCCCCACGTCAGAAGCCACGCGTGTGTGCGCGTGTGTGTGGCCGCCAAGAAATTGTGTCCCCCCCGCAAGTTTTGATAGCGATTTCCGTGCCTGCATGTATCTGTACACTGTGGACGGCTCGATTGTAATCATGCATTGTCTTCCCGCTGACTGGTTAGCACGCAACTAAAAGCTTTTCACTGTAGCTCGGTACACGGGACAATAAACTGAATTGAGCTCCCTTCTGTGTCTCCCCCTGAGGAGAGGAAACGCTGTAGATATAAATGAAGCCAAAAGGGATTTGACGTCAAGGGAATGATCGGGGAATCTGTGCGATGTCTTGAATGTTTGCTTTATAGCCTCTTAAACTTGCCATCTGGATTTTTTTAAACCCAACTCATTCTCGCAGAATATTTCTCAAGTCCCTGCGGGAGGACATTTTTAAAGTATTTCGAAAAGTTGACTGAATTTTTTTATTCTTTTTGTGTTAAGTTATCGGTGCCAGCGGATTGTAATAAACAACGAGGCAGTCACCAAAAACTGGAGTAGCTCAGCGGGACGGGCAGCGTCTCTGGAAAGAAGGAACGGGTGACGTTTCTGGGTCGAGACCCTTCTTCTCGACCCGAAAAACCTCACCCGTTCCTCCTCTCCAGAGACGCTGCCCGTCCCGCTGAGTTACTCCAGCTTTTTGTGTCCATCTTCGGTTTAAACCAGCGCCTGCAGTTCCTTCCTAAGCAAGTAATGAGAAAAAGCAAAAGGATTTGAGTACAGGAGCAGGGAGGTTCTACTGCAGTTGTACAGGGTCTTGGTGAGGCCACACCTGGAGTATTGTGTACAGTTTTGGTCTCCTAATCTGAGGATGGACATTCTTGCCATAGAGGGAGTACAGAGAAGGTTCACCAGACTGATTCCTGGGATGGCAGGACTTTCATATGAAGAAAGACTGGATAGACTAACCTTGTACTCGCTAGAATTTAGAAGATTGAGGGGGGATCTTATAGAAACGTACAAAATTCTGAAGGGGTTGGACAGGCTAGATGCAGGAAGATTGTTTCCGATGTTGGGGAAGTCCAGAACAAGGGGTCACAACAGTTTAAGGATAAGGGGGAAGGCTTTTAGGACCGACATTTTTCACACAGAGAGTGGTGAATCTGTGGAATTCTCTGCCACAAAAGGTAGTTGAGGCCAGTTCATTGGCTATATTTAAGAGGGAGTTAGATGTGGCCCTTGTGGCTAAAGGGATCAGGGGGTATGGAGAGAAAGCAGGTACAGGATACTGAGTTGGATGATCAGCCATGATCACATCGAATGGCGGTGCAGGCTCGAAGGGCCGAATGGCCTCCTCCTGCACCTATTTTCTATGTTTCTATGTCTAAGATTGTACCGGCATTTCATTCCTGCAACACAGCTTTAGGTCCTAAGATGTGACTTAGGACAATCTGCTCCTAGCACTTATGAACTTGTTGTTGATAAGAATTGCATTGTCCTGTCTAGGACATGTGATAATGAAACACTCTTGACTCTAGAATGTGTGTACGCGCGAGTGTACATGTGTGTGAGTGTGAAATTTGCATGACTGTGTGTGTGTGTGTGTGTGTACGAATAAGTGTGTGTCTAGATTGTTATCACGTGTACCGAGGTACAGTGAAAAGCTTTTTGTGGCGTGCTATCCAAGTCAAGTCAAGTCACTTTTATTTCTATAGCACATTTAAAAAACAACTCTCGTTGGCCAAAGTGCTTCACATTGGTGGAGGTACCAACGTTATCCAGTCAGCGGAAAGACTGCACATGATTACAATCGAGCCATCGACTCTGTACAGATCGTGCAAGATAAAGTCTGATTAAAGATACACGACTCCCAGGAGGTCAGGACCGCTCTCTAGTTGGTGAGAGGACGGTTCAGTAGCCTGATAAGCGCTGGGGGGGAAAATTGCCGCTGAATCTGGAGGTATCTGGAATCTGTGAGTGTATGTGTGTGCATGCGCGTGCATGTATGCATCTGTTTAAGTGTGTGTGTGCTCGCATTCGAGTGTGTGTGTGCATGAAAGTGCGTGCAAATGTGTGTGTGTGTATCTGTGAATGTATGCGCGCGCATGTATGCATCTGTTTAAGTGTGTGTGCTCGCATTCGAGTGCAAGAAAGTGCGTGCAAATGTGTGTGTGTATCTGTGAGTGTATGTGTGTGCATGAGTGTGTGTGTGTGTGTGTGTGCTGTTTCTCTCAGAGTTGTGAATGAGTTAATAGCATTGACATCAGCCTCGCCCGAACACACTGCAGCAGAGTGTATCCTCCCTGCAGTCCGTTGTCAAAGAGCTGACGGTGGATGTGTGCCAGGGATCTTTGCAAAGAATGGAGTTCCCCTCCCCGGCCAAGGCAAGCCGCTGAACACAGGAGACGGAGCCCGCGAGATCCAACCCAGACGTCACCCACACACCAGTGGCAGCAGGTAGTGTGTGTGTGTGTGTGTGTGTGTGCGAGAGAGAGTGTGTGTGTGCGAGAGAGAGTGTGTGTGTGCGAAAGAGAGTGTGAGAGAGAGTGTGTGTGTGAGAGAGAGTGTGTGAGAGAGTGTGTGTGTGTGTGTGTGGGAGAGAGTGTGTGTGTGTGAGAGAGTGTGTGGAGAGAGAGTGTGTGTGTGCGAGAGAGAGTATGTGTGTGCGAAAGAGAGTGTGCGAGAGTGTGTGTGTGTGTGAGAGAGAGTGTGTGAGAGAGTGTGTGTGTGTGTGGGAGAGAGTGTGTGTGTGAGAGAGTGTGTGTGTGTGTGAGAGAGAGTGTGTGTGTGAGAGTGCGAGAGTGAGTGTATGCGAGAGTGTGAGAGAGTGTGTGTGCGTGTGTGAGAGTGCGTGTGTGTGCGAGAGTGTGTGTGTGCATAGAAAATAGGTGCAGGAGTAGGCCATTCGGCCCTTCGAGCCAGCACCGCCATTCAATGTGATCATGGCTGATCATCCACAATCAGTACCCCGTTCCTGCCTTCTCCCCATATCCCCTGATTCCGTTAGCCCCAAGAGCTAAATCTAACTCTCTCTTGAAAACATCCAGTGAATCGGCCTCCACTGCCGTCTGTGGCAGAGAATTCCACAGATTCACAACTCTCTGGGTGAAAAGTTTTTCCTCATCTCAGTCCTAAATGGCCGTCCCCTTATTCTTCAACTGTGTGTGACCCCCTGGTTCTGGACTCCCCCCAACATCGGGAACAATTTTCCTGCATCTCGCCTGTCCAATCCTCTAAGAATTTTAAATGTTTCTATGAGATCCCCCTCATCCTTCTAAATTCCAGCGAATACTAGCCCAGTCGACCCATTCTTTCATCCTACGTTGCAACAACACTGAGGAGAAGGGCAGGGACCTGGAGAGCTACTGCTATCATCCAGCAAGTCTCCGCTGCTCCCGCTCTGGACTGAGAGAGCCGGCCACAGAGTTAGGGTTGCCAAATGTCCCGTATTAGCCGGGTCATCCCTTATATTGGGCTAAATTGGTTTGTCCCGTACGGGGACCGCCCTTGTCCCGTATTTGACCGCTACTCCTCGGGTCGAGGGAAATGTCGGGTCGTCCGGTCCCCGCCTCACCCGTCCCCGACGTAGTGCAGCCCGTGGAGTGCAGCAGCAGCAGCAGCGCCTCGCCCGTGGCCCCGTCGGTCGGTCGGTCGGCAGCCCGGCCTAGCTGTCCCACCTTCGGACCTTCGCTGACCTCCGACACCACCACCACCACCACCCCTCCTTATCACGGGCCGATCGTCGGTTCACGAGTTGGACGGGGCGCTGGACTTTGCATGCGGCCCCCCGGGCCAAAACTCCTCAGCTGGCCCGCCGGCTGGGCTTTGTGTGCAGTCCAGCACCCGGGGCCAACTCATCATTCACTCACCCACGGCCCAGTCGGTCGACGGATTGCCGTGGGGAATTTGTCCCGTATTTTGACCTTCTGTCCCTTATTTGGGAGTGAGAAAGTTGGCGACCCGACACAGGACTCCCAGTGGGGCTGGGACGGGCCAGAAGTTTAACCCCACATCCTGTTCAACTCTCCCTGCCTCCTTGAGAAACGTTCGGCTGCTCCGGCCTTTCCCATCAGGAATATCCGGCAGCTGAGTCCAATCATCTTACCCCCCCCCCCCCCCTCCTTCCAAACAAAGAAGATGTACAAAAAAACACATCTGGCCTTAAAGATACACAGTCCCCTTCGCACATCCTGACTCCAGCCCCTGTTCACTGTGCAGCAAGGAACTGCAGATGCTGGTGTTCAACTAGTTCCTTTCACAGTTAAAGTAGTTAAACACTTGGCTTATACTCGCTAGAATTTAGGAGATTGAGAGGGGATCTTATAGAAACGTACAAAATTCTTATGGGGTTGGACAGGCTAGATGCAGGAAGATTGTTCCCGATGTTGGGGAAGTCCAGGACAAGGGGTCACAGCTTAAGGATAAGGGGGAAATCCTTTAAGACCGAGATGAGAAAAAACTTTTTCACACAGAGAGTGGTGAATCTCTGGAACTCTCTGCCACAGAGGGTAGTTGAGGCCAGTTCATTGGCTATATTTAAGAGGGAGTTAGATGTGGCCCTTGTGGCTAAAGGGATCAGGGGGTATGGAGAGAAGGCAGGTACGGGATACTGAGTTGGATGATCAGCCATGATCATATTGAATGGCGGTGCAGGCTCGAAGGGCCGAATGGCCTACTCCTGCACCTATTTTCTATGTATCTATGTATCTATGTAACACAATGTTACACAGCGTGATGTCCAACTGGTTGAACTGGTTCACCCAGAGAGTTGTGAATCTGTGGGATTCTCTGCCACAGAAGGCAGTGGAGGCCGAATCACTGGATGTTTCCAAGAGAGAGTTAGAGTTAGCTCTTCGGGCCAACGGAATCTAGGGATATGGGGAGAAAGCAGGATCGTGGAAGGTAGACAAAAATGCTGGAGGAACTCAGCGGGTGAGGCAGCATCTGTGGAGCGAAGGAAATAGGCAACGTTTCGGGCCGAGGCCGGTTCTCTGGATACTTTCAAGAGAGAGCTGGATAGGGCTCTTAAAGATAGCGGAGTCAGGGGATATGGGGAGAAGGCAGGAACGGGGTACTGATTGTGGACGATCAGCCATGATCACATTGCTCGAAGGGCCGAATGGTCGACTCCTGCACCTATTGTCGATGACTCTCTGTTTCAGGGCAGGGAGAGCGAGGGTTAACTTTCTTTCTGATCTCTCCCCCTTGGTTGGCGGCTGGTCCCAGCTTGTTTCGGGCTGGTTTTTACCTTCAGACCTGACGGGGAGGGCGGTGTGTGTGTGTGTGTGTGTCTGTGTTGTTTGTGTTTAATCTGATCAGTTTTGTGGGCCGGGACGGGCGTGAAGAGGAAGTGTTTGCAAGCGAGCGCGAGTTGGAGTCGCGCACACACACGCACACACACACACACAGACAGACACTCAGAAAGTTGCTGCAGAGGAGACTCTAGGCACTCATCGCGGTCTCTGCCCAAAACTGCCAGCGTCTGTCGGCCAGAGCTCTGGGGAGGTCGCAGTTCCCTGTCGTTCAAGCCCAACGAGGGGCTGCCCTGCGGCGCGACGCTCTCTCAGCTCTGACCAGTGGACTCGCTTGGAGGGGTATGTACACCTTTATAGCTCAACGGAGAGACTGAGCTCTGACTTAGCTCACTGTGGACAGCAGCCTCCTGCTTCCCCTTGCCTGTCAGAGAGGGTCAATAAACAATAGACAATAGGTGCAGGAGGAGGCCATTCGGCCCTTCAATCGGTGCAGGAGTAGGCCATTCAGCCGCCTGCAAATAATGTGTGTGACGGTAAAGAATGTGTGAAGGGCCCGTCCCACTTTCACAAGGACTTTAAGACTTTTGCCTTCCATCACAGTGAGGAGGGCCTGGTGGACACTGCGGTGGATGTTAAATCTGTGTTTCTTGTGTGTTTTGTTATTTTAGAAACATAGAAAATAGGTGCTGGAGTAGGCCATTCGGCCCTTCGAGCCTGCACCGCCATTCAATATGATCATGGCTGATCATCCAACTCAGTATCCTGTACCTGCCTTCTCTCCATACCCCCTGATCCCTTTAGCCACATCTAACTCCCTCTTAAATATAGCCAATGAACTGGCCTCAACTACCTTCTGTGGCAGAGAATTCCACAGATTCACCACTCTCTGTGTGTGAAAAGAAAAATGTTTTTCTCATCTCGGTCTTAAAAGATTTCCCCCTTATCCTTAAACTGTGTGACCCCTTGTCCTGGACTTCCACAACATCGGGAACAATCTTCCTGCATCTAGCCTGTCCAACCCCTTAAGAATTTTGTACGTTTCTATAAGATCCCCCCTCAATTTTCTAAATTCTAGCGAGTACAAGCCGAGTCTATCCAGTCTTTCCTCATATGAAAGTCCTGCCATCCCAGGAATCAGTCTGGTGAACCTTCTCTGTACTCCCTCTATGGCAATTATTCTATTTTATGTATGCAAGGCACGAAATTTTGTTCAGACTGAAAAGTCTGAATGACAATAAAGGATACTTGACTTGATACTTGATAATTCACGAATTCTCACGAGCTTTCCCCCTGATTCAAACTCGCAGAATGTTCGTAGCGAGTGCGTAGGAGTCCGTAGATATATCGTAGCGGCTCGTTAATGCCAGCCGTAGGTACTCGTGGCATCAGGTAAAGTCGGGTCGTTTTTTCCAGCCCGGCAAAAAATGTCCACGAGTGAAAAAAAATGGC
>JAXLNO010003109.1:437214-447214 GCA_038087875.1 Malacoraja senta
CGGTTCTCCGGATACTTTCAAGAGAGAGCTAGATAGGGCTCTTAAAGATAGCGGAGTCAGGGGATATGGGGAGAAGGCAGGAACGGGGTACTGATTGGGGATGATCAGCCACAATCACATTGAATGGCGGTGCTGGCTCGAAGGGCCGAATGGCCTACTCCTGCAGCTATTGTCTATTGTCTATTGTTTAGTTTGGAGATACAGCGCAGAAACAGGCCCTTCGGCCCACCTGCGATCCCCGCACACTAACACTATCCTACACACACTAGGGACAATTTTCACATTGACCGAGCCAATTCACCTACAAACCCTGCACGTCTTTGGAGTGTGGGAGGAAACCGGAGATCTCGGAGAAAACCGACACAGGTCACGGGGAGAACGTACAAACTCCGTACAGACAGCGCCCGTAGTCGGGATCGAACCCGGGTCTCCGGCGCTGCATTCGCTGTAACACTAGTTCACAGCTTTAAAGTGACAGGGGCAAAGTTTAAAGGGCCTATTTTTCGCGGTGATTTTTTCCGGTGACCGCCGGCGTCATATCTGTGTCGCCAAAAGATTTTGAACATTTCAAAATCCAGCGTCACTTGAAAAAAACACCGCTCGTCAGTCGGTGACGCCGGCAGTCGCCGAAAAAATCGGCCAAGTGGGACAGGCCGTTAAAGGAGGCAAAGACCCTACAGCGGGCAAGATCGTCCACTCGACGAAAAAGACGTAGTACGGTCATGGGCAGATTCACGGGGTAATTTTCGGCCCCCATTTCCGTAACCGGCTTCCGTCTCCCCACCAAAGATCCCGTCGCAGCGGAGCAAAGATAACTGGCGCGGAGACGGACGCCGGTTACGGAAACATCCTGGTAAAAATCAAAGTTGTTTGGTAAAAATCTTCTCCTCATTTTCAGAATTTAAATTTATTGACGCAAACTGTTCCCCCGCAACGTTGGTTACTCTGCGAGTCGGGTCGGGTCAAGTCAAGTCATATTTATTTATATAGCACATTTAAAAAACAACTCTCGTTGGCCAAAGTGCTTTACATTTGTTATAAGAATAGCACAACAAAACAAACTACATACATATATACATGTAGCCCTCACTCAGAGGAAGTCAGGAAAGGCTTGGGAGTATAGATATGTCTTTAGTCTTGACTTAAAAGAGTCGATGGAGGGGGCAGTTCTGATGGGGAAAGGGGATGATGTTCCACAGTCTAGGGGCTGCAACCGCAAAGGCGCGGTCGCCTTTAAGGGGTAAGCCATTTAGAACGGAGACGAGGAAACACTTTTTCTCACAGAGAGTTGTGAGTCTGTGGAATTCTCTGCCTCAGAGGGCGGTGGAGGCCGGTTCTCTGGATGCTTTCAAGAGAGAGATGCATAGGGTTCTCAAAGATAGCGGAGTCAGGGAATATGGGGAGAAGGCAGGAACGGGGTACTGATTGGGGACGATCAGCCATGATCACAGTGAATGGCGGTGCTGGCTCGAAGGGCCGAATGGCCTACTCCTGCACCTGTTGTCTATTGTCTATGTTAGGGACACAAAAATGCTGGAGAAACTCAGCGGGTGAGGCAGCATCTATGGAGCGAAGGAAATAGGTGAGGTTTCGGGTCGAGACCCTTCTTCATCTATGGAGTGAAGGAATAGGTGACGTTTCGGGTCGAGACCCTTCTTCATCTATGGAGAGAAGGAATGGGTGAGGTGGAGGGGGCGGTTCTGATGGGAAAGGGGATGCTGTTCCACAGGCTAGGGGCCGCAACCGCAAAGGCCCGGTCGCCCCTGAGCTTATGCCTAGGCCGCGGGATATTCAGCAACCCCAAGTCGGCCGATCTGAGGGGCCTGGAGGTGGAGTGGTGGGTGGGAAGACTTTTTATGTCGGGTTACTGAAATGGATGAAATATAGGCCCACGTTCCGCTCCGTTGCGTACTACACGTCAGCCCATTGCATTTAGAAGGAGTGGTCTATCTTGCTTGCTGTAGGATCTTTGGTGAAAGGTGATGCGTGGGGCAGGATATTATACACTGGTTCCCTCCCACCCCACCCCCACACACACACACACCCACAGCCTCAGTTGGACAAAGTCTGCGTGCATTTTCACACCCTTCACTCAAGGGAACTGTGACTCATGCTGTTTAAACGCATTCCATTGTGTGGATGCCTGGAATAAATCAATGCTGGATCCCGTATACTGGATGGGAGTGGACAGGACATTGCCCCCCCCCCCCCTCCCTTGTGTGGCCTAATTTCAAGGAAGAAATCCCTTGTGTGGTATCAGCGTGTGTGGCAACAGGTAACGTTGCTGCCTCACAGCGCCAGAGTCCCGGGTTCCATCCCGACCACGTGTGCTGTCTGTACGGAGTTTGTACGTTCCCCCCGTGGGTTTTCTCCCTGGGGCCCCGGTTGGTAACTCGAATTAAAAAGGGTCTCGACCCGAAACGTCGCCCATTCCTTCTCTCCATTGATGCTGCCTCACCCGCTGAGTTTCTCCAGTATTTGTGATTGAGGCAGTGCAGCGTAGGTTCACGAGACTGATCCCTGGGATGGCGGGACTGTCATATGAGGAAAGATTGAAAAGACTAGGCTTGTATTCACTGGAGTTTAGGAGGATAAGGGGGGGGGGGGGGATCTTATAGAAACATATAAAATTATAAAAGGACTGGACAAGCTAGATGCAGGAAAAATGTTCCCAATGTTGGGCGAGTCCAGAACCAGGGGCCACACACAGTCTTAGAATAAAGGGGAGGCCATTTAAGACTGAGGTGAGAAAAAACGTTTTTCACCCAGAGAGTTGTGAATCTGTGGAATTCCCTGCCACAGAGGGCAGTGGAGGCCAAGTCACTGGATGGATTTAAGAGAGAGTTAGATAGAGCTCTAGGGGCTGGTGGAGTCAAGGGATATGGGGAGAAGGCAGGCACGGGTTATTGATTGGGGACGATCAGCCATGATCACAATGAATGGCGGTGCTGGCTCGAAGGGCCGAATGGCCTCCTCCTGCACCTATTGTCCATGTTTCTATGTTACCTGCACCTTAATTGGTACGTGACAATTAAATTGAATCTTGAGTCTTGAATCTCACCTTAAAACTACAGTACCCCCCTTCCTCTCCAGCCTGGAGAAGTGTGGTTGAATAAAAACAGATTTGTCTATATAAATGTTTCAGAAGGAACTGCAGATGCTGGAAAAATCGAAGGTAGACAAAAATGCTGGAGAAACTCAGCGGGTGAGGCAGCGTCTATCTGTGGAGCGAAGGAAATAGGCGACGTTTCGGGTCGAGACCCTTCTTCAGGCCACCTCAAACCTCTGGAAATCCCAGCTCAATTTGCAGCCAGTTACATTGTGTTTTGATGTGGACGGTTTAATGAGGCCGCTAATCGGCAGGAAACTGGTCAGATCGCACACAAAGCAGGGCGATTAACGAGCTGGCAAACTGTCCAAGAGGTTTTGTTGGTTAATTATTGTTTCAGTTCAGTTTTAAATGTCACGTGTGCCGAGGTACAGCGAAAAAGCTTCGTGGCGCGCTAACCAGTCGGCGGAAAGACAATACGTGATTACAACACGAACCGTCCACAGTGTACAGATACAGGATAAAGGGAATAACGTTTAGTGCAAGGTAAAGCCCGATTAAAGATAGTCCGAGGGTCTCCAATGAGGTGGATAGTAGTTCAGGACCGCTCTCTGGATGCGGTAGGATGGTTCAGTTGCCTGATAACAGCCGGGAAGAAACTGTCCCCGAATCTGGAGGTGTGTGTGTGTGCGTTCTTTTTCACACTTCTGTACCTCTTGCCCGATGGGAGAGGGAGAAGAGGGAGTGGCCGGGGGTTGAGACTGGTCCTTGATTATGCTGCTGGCCTTGTCAATGCCCACCTGGGTCTCCCTGCGTCTACCTGTGGCTCACCTGTACCTGTGCCCCATATGTACCTGTACCTCACCTGTACCTGTCCCACCTGTACCTCACCTGTACCTGTGCCTCACCTGTATCTGTGCCCCATCTGTACCTGTGTCCCACCTGTACCTGTGTCCCACCTGTACCTGTGTCCCACCTGTACCTGTGCCTCACCTGTATCTGTGCCCCATCTGTACCTGTGCCCCATATGTACCTGTACCTCACCTGTACCTGTGTCCCACCTGTATCCGTGTCCCACCTGTACCTGTGTCCCACCTGTACCTGTGCCTCACCTGTATCTGCCCCATCTGTACCTGTGCCCCATATGTACCTGTACCTCACCTGTATCTGTGTCCCACCTGTACCTGTGTCCCACCTGTATCCATGTCCCACCTGTACCTGTGTCCCACCTGTACCTGTGTCCCACCTGTACCTGTGTCCCACCTGTACCTGTGTCCCACCTGTACCTGTGCCCCACCTGTACCTGTGTCCCACCTGTATCTATTGCCTGATGGGAGAGGAAAGGTTCCTGATTAGTAGGAGCATGGCGGAGTAGACTTGATGGGCCGAATGGCCCAGTTCTGCTCCTATCACATGACCTCCTCACCTCCCCTCCTATGAACTTCAATTTCAATTTCAATTTAAAAAACTTTATTGGCATGATAAAATACATCGTTATATTGCCAAAGTATTAAACATGACATATATATTTTAAATGCATAAATATAAATACAAGTATACAGTGCATAGATAGATATGTCCCTGTACATAAACTCGCAATAGACCTACAGCCCTTTATTGATTGCTACACGTTCTTGCAGCTGTAAGCAGTACAACAGGGTAGCAAGTTTAGCAATTAAATATTAATTTCTTAGTGTCAGTTAATGTCAATTAGTGTGTGCGTACATATGTGCATATTGGTCATTCACCGTCTCTCAGGTTATGGCATGCTGTTACGTATTGGGCACCAAGATGTGCCGTATTTCCTTCACCAAGGATTATTCTTAGTTTTGATGTATCATCTAGTTCTTTAAAATCAGGGGTTGCCAGACTGAGTTCCTCTCCGTTCTTCCCACAGGGCCCCTCCCCTCCGGCTGGCGGCCGCTGAGGGCGGGATCGGTGAGGGCGGGATGTCGGCCAAGCCTCCGGCCTACCTGAAGCGGGCCCACCGCAAGGGGAAGGTCCTGCGCCCGGACATGATCAGCTCGCCGCTGGGAGACTTCCGCCACACCATCCACATCGGCAGCCGCGGGGCGGACGACGTCTTCGGCGACCTCTCCTTCCTCCGCGGCAAGCTGCACCTCCTGCCCGGCCCGCACCGCGCGGCCGCCGCCGCCGGGCTGGTCCGCTCCTCCAGCCTGCAGGGGGCGAAACAGAGGGGGGACCCGTCGTCGCCCGCAATGGCCCGGAGGACCTCTAGCCTGCAGGGGGCGAAGCAGCTGGAGGACACGTCCCCAGCGCTGGCCCGGACATCCAGCCTGCAGGGGGCGCGCCGGCTGGAGGACCCGTCGCCGGCGCAGAGACCGGCCTCCGGCCTACTGGGGGCGTGCCGGCTGGAGGACCCGTCGCCGGCGGTGAAGAGCGCCAATTCCATGCCCGCCATGGGCCCCAAGAAACCGCCTCGGCTGCACTTGGAGCCCGAGATGGGACCTGAGCCCGGCCCTGGTCTCGGCTCCAGCTCTGGCATTGACCCCTGTCCCAACATTGGTTCCAATTCCAACATTGGCTCCAATTCTGACATTGGCCCCTGTCCCAACATTGGCCCCAATTCCAACATTGGCTCCAATTCCGACATTGGCCCCTGTCCCAACATTGGCTCCAATTCCAACATTGGCCACAATTCCAACATTGGCCCCAATTCCAACATTGGCCCCAATTCCAACATTGGCTCCAATTCCGACATTGGCCCCTGTCCCAACATTGGCCCCAATTCCAACATTGGCTCCAATTCCAACATTGGCCCCAATTCCAACATTGGCCCCTGTCCCAACATTGGCCCCAATTCCAACATTGGCCCCAATTCCAACATTGGCCCCAATTCCAACATTGGCTCCAATTCCAACATTGGCTCCAACATTGGCCCCAATTCCAACATTGGCTCCAATTCCAACATTAGCTCCAGTTCCAACATTGCCACCAATTCCAACACTGGCCCCTGCCCCGCCCCTGGTCTTGCCTCCAGCCCGGTCCCCTGCCCCGCCGAGGCCTTGCTGCCCCACGCCGTCTCCATGCTCTCCCTCCAGCTGGATCTTGGCCCCTCCATCCTGGACGACATCCTGCTGGTGATGGAGGGGAGGGGGCCCACTCCCAGCAGGCAGAGGCCCGGGGGTGGGGGGAGCGAGACGGACCCCGGAGCGACCCCTGAACCCCCCCCCTCCCCCGCAGGGTGGGGAGAGACTGACCTGTGACCCCCAGACAAGGGGAGAGAGACATTTGACCCCAGCAGTGAGATCGACCCCCGACCTCAAGCAGGGTCACCTGCCCCTGACCCCCCCTGACCTCCAGCAAGGGGGAGATTGACCCATGACACCCAGGAAACATAGAAAATAGGTGCAGGAGGAGGCCATTCGGCCCTTCGAGCCAGCACCGCCATTCATTGTGATCATGGCTGATCGTCCCCAATCAATAACCCGTGCCTGCCTTCTCCCCATATCCCTTGACTCCACTAGCCCATAGAGCTCTATCTAACTCTCTCTTAAATCCATCCAGTGACTTGGCCTCCACTGCCCTCTGTGGCAGGGAACTCCACAAATTCACGACTCTCTGGGTGAAAAGGTTTTTTTCTCACCTCAGTCTTAAATGGCCTCCCTTTATTCTAAGACTGTGTGTGGCCCCTGGTTCTGGACTCGCCCAACATTGGGAACATTTTTCCTGCATCTGGCTTGTCCAGTCCTTTTATAATTTTAAATGTTTCTATAAGATTCCCACCTCATCCTTCTAAACTCCAGTGAATACAAGCCTAGTCTTTCCAGGAGGAGACCGACCCATGACCCCACGCAGCAGATGGATCAACCTCTGATCCCCACCCCCCTTCCCCCCTCCGCCAACATTGGGGAGGCTGTTACCGAGCAAACTCTGGCCCTCGAGACAGCATCTCATCAGAACCCCATCTCTGATACAATACAATCAATACAATACAATACAGTTTTACAATACAGCATAAAGTGCAAGTGAAAAGAATTTGCCAGCAGCGGTACAATAAATAAGAACACACAATACACAATAAAAATGTGACACAAACCTCCACAGCAGAATTCATCACTGTGGTGGAAGGCATAAAAATTTGGCCAGTCCTCCTCCATTTCCCATTTCCCCCCCGTGGTCGGGACCTCAACCCTCCGCAGCCGCTGCTGCGGGCATCCAGATGAATGATCCAGATCCTTGACCCCCAACCCTATCCCTCTGGCCATGATTCCGACCCGGACCGCACCCGCATCGTTCAGACGAACCGAGCTCGCGTCGAGCTGGCGGCGAGACTCTGGGAACTTGCCCCGTTCGGGGACTGTCAGAGACTCCATGACTGGAGGGACCATCTCTCCACCGAACGCAGAGACCGTCCGCCGATCGCCCGGAGAAATGGTGACTCCCTCCAGATTCATCGCCAAATGAACTCCCAACAGTGACTTTTATTTTACTCGACGTGTTTAACGCTGGGCAAAACTGTCCGCGGTACCCACCAAGTTACAGTAAATGTACAGTGTTGATTTCATGGTCGCAAAGGACACTTTCTTTCAAGGACATCCTCCTGTGTGTTGGTTTTGTAGAAGGGTAGGAAGGAACTGCAGTCTGAAGAAGGGCCTCGCTGGAGTTTAGAAGGATGAGGGGGAAATCTTGTAGAAACTTATAAAAGGACTGGACAAGCTAGATGCAGGAAAAATATTCCCAATGTTGGGCGAGTCCAGAACCAGGGGCCACAGTCTTAGGATAAAGAGGAGGTCATTTAAGACTGAGGTGAGGGAAACCTTTTCACCCAGAGAGTGGTGAATTTGATGGAAAATGCTGGATAAAGTCAGCGGGTGAGGCAGCATCTATGGAGCGAAGGAATAGGTGACTTTTCGGGTTGAGACCAGTCTTCAGACTGGAGTTATTCAGTGGGTCAGCAGCATCTCTGGAGAAAAGGAATAGGTGAAGATGGGTCCCGTCCCGAAACGTCGCCCATTTCATTTCTCCAGAGATGCTGCCTGTCCCGCTGAGTTACTCCACCATTTTGTGCCTACTTTCATTCATTTCTTCTATATCTCTCTATATCACCGTCTATATCTCTAGTTTCCCTTACGCCTGACTCTCAGTCCGAAGAAGGGTCTCAACCCAGAAACGTCACCTATCCACGTTCTCCACAGATGCTGCCTGACCCGCTGAGTTACTCCAGCACCCTGTGAAACATCTCCTATCCATGTTCTCCACAGATGCTGCCTGACCCGCTGAGTTACCCCAGCACTCTGTGAAACGTCACCTATCCATGTTCTCCACAGATGCTGCCTGACCCGCTGAGTTACTCCAGCACTCTGTGAAACGTCACCTATCCACGTTCTCCACAGATGCTGCCTGACCCGCTGAGTTACTCCAGCACTCTGTGAAACGTCACCTATCCATGTTCTCCACAGATGCTGCCTGACCCGCTGAGTTACTCCAGCACTCTGTGAAACGTCACCTATCCATGTTCCGGCAGCATCTATAGAGCGAAGGAAATAGGCAACGTTTCGGTCCGAAACCCTTCCGGGTTTCGGCCTGAAACGTTGCCTATTTCCTTCAGGGTTTCGGCCCGAAAGGTTGCCCATTTCCTTCGCTCCACAGATGCTGCCTGACCCGCTGAGTTACTCCAGCGCATTTTGTCTCCTGCAAACAACGCATCTCCCAGTCAACTTTGGCTGTCGGGCGTTTTAAAAGCTTTTTCCAAAATGTGGGAAGTAGAAAAGAAATCCTTGGGGATTTAGTTGGGAGAATTGGATCATCAGAGGGCCTGTGCCCTTTGACCTTTCCCAGGCCTTGTTTCCTGTCAGGCACATCCTGCAAAAACACATGAGCTCCCTTCAAAAGAACGCACAGCTCCCTCGCTAAGACGCCCCCCCCCCCCGATCCCTGGCCAGAGGGCTCTCCTTTGTATTAATCAACAATAGACAATAGGTGCAGGAGTAGGCCATTCGGCCCTTCGAGCCAGCACCGCCATTCAATGTGATCATGGCTGATCATCCCCAATCAGTACCCCGTTCCTGCCTTCTCCCATATCCCCTGACTCCGCTATTTTTAAGAGCCCTATCTAGCTCTCTCTTGAAAGTATTCAGAGAACCGGAAACTATCCACAGCAGAGAATTCCACAGACTCAGTGTGAAAAAGTGTTTCCTCGTCTCCGTTCTAAATGGCTTACCCCTTATTCTTAAACTGTGGCCCCTGGTTCTGGACTCCCCCCCCCCAACATGGGGAATCATGGTTGAGAAGGAATCTCGTGCGGGGAGGGGGTGGGGAGGAGAGTTGTTTTCACAGAGAGTTTGGGAGGGAGGGGGCTGTGAAACTTGCTCCCACGGATGTAGGGAGGGAGGGATGGTTGACTGGGCTGGTTTTAAGCAGGGGTCAGACGGGCGGCGCGCGGGTAGCGCTGCTGCCTCACAGCGCCACAGACCCGGGTTCGATCCCGACCTCGGGTGCTGTCCGTACTGAGTTAGTACCTTCACCCCGTGACCCGCGTGGCTTTTCTCCGAGTTCTTCGGTCTCCTCCCGCACTCCGAAGATGTACAGGTTTGTGGGCTAGACACAAAAAGCTGGAGTAACTCAGCGGGTGAGGCAGGGACCTCTGGAGAGAAGGAATGGGCGACGTTTCGGGTCGAGACCCTTCTTCAGTCTGACATACATAGATACATAGATACATAGAAAATAGGTGCAGGAGTAGGCCATTCGGCCCTTCGAGCCTGCACCGCCATTCAATATGATCATGGCTGATCATCCAACTCGGTATCCTGTACCTGCCTTCTCTCCATACCCCCTGATCCCTTTAGCCACAAGGGCCACATCTAACTCCCTCTTAAATATAGCCAATGAACTAGCCTCAACTACCCTCTGTGGCAGAGAGTTCCACAGATTCACCACTCTCTGTGTGAAAAAGTTTTTCCTCATCTCGGTCTTAAAGGATTTCCCCCT
>JAXLNO010003109.1:452214-480083 GCA_038087875.1 Malacoraja senta
CAGCGGGTGAGGCAGCATCTATGGAGAGAAGGAATAGGCGACGTTTCGGGTCGAGACCTTCGTCTCGACCCGAAACGTCGCCTATTCCTTCCCTTCCGGTCTCTTCAGACTCAATAGACAATAGGTGCAGGAGTAGGCCATTTGGCCCTTCGAGCCAGCACCGCCATTCAATGTGATCATGGCTGATCATCCCCAATCAGTACCCCGTTTCTGCCTTCTCCCCATATCCCCTGACTCTGCTATTTTTAAGAGCCCTATCCAGCTCTCTCTTGAAAGCATCCAGAGAACCTGCCTCCACTGCCCTCTGAGGCAGAGAATTCCACAGACTATAAACTATACTAAACGAACTATGCAGCTTGACAGTTTGCTTTCCACGGTGTATCTGTAGAAGTTTGTTAAAGTCACTCGAGACCTTCACTACTCTCCAGGGGGAAATCTACCCATCAATCCCCCTCTCATCTTAAACCTCTGCCTTTTAGTGTTAGACTCAACCAGCCTGGGCAGGAATGTTTAAGAAAGAACTGGCAGATGCTGGTAAAATCGAAGGTAGATACAAAATGCTGGAGGAACTCTGCGGGTGAGGCAGCATCTATGGAGAGAAGGAATTGGCGAAGTTTACTCTCTTTGTCCTACCCCCTCCCTGACATCAGTCTGAAGAAGGATCTCGACCCGAAACGTCGCCAAGTCCTTCTCTCCATAGATGCTGCCTCGCCGCTGAGTTCCTCAGGAAACTTGTGTCAGCCTGGGAAGGAAACTCTATTGGCCCAATCTATACCTCCCGTAACCGTCTAACCATCGGTAAGATCACTGCTCAGCCTCCTGCATTGCTGTGCGAATGAGTCCGGTCTATCTACTCAATCCTTATCACCGCAGACCTTCATTCATAGAAACATAGAAAATAGGTGCAGGAGGAGGCTATTCGCCCTTCGAGCCAGCACCGCCATTCATTGTGATCATGGCTGATCGTCCCCAATCAATAACTCGTGCTTGCCTTCTCCCCATATCCCTTGACTCCACTAGCCCCTAGAGCTCTATCTATCTCTCTCTTAAATCCATCTAGTGATTTGGCCTCCGCTTATCTCTGTGGCAGGGAATTCTACAAATTCACAACTCTCTGGGTGAAAACGTTTTTTCTCACCTCAGTCTTAAATGACCCCCCCTTTATTCTAAGACTGTGGCCCCCTGGTTCTGGACTCGCCCAACATTGGGAACATTTTTCCTGCATCTAGCTTGTCCAGTCCTTTTATAATTTTATATATTTCTATAAGATTCCTCCCCTCATCCTTCTAAACTCCAGTGAATACAAGCCTAGTCGTTCCAATCTTTCCTCATATGACAGTCCCGCCATCCCAGGGATCAGTCTCGTGAACCTACGCTGCACTGCCTCAATCACAAGGATGTCCTTCCTCAAATTAGGAGACTAAAACTGGACGCAATACTTCAGATGTGGTCTCACCAGAGCCTATACAACTGTATCTTATAGATACTTACAACATTCTTAAGGGGTTGGACAGGCTAGATGCAGGAAGATTGTTCCCGATGTTGGGGAAGTCCAGAACAAGGGGTCACAGTTTAAGGATAAGGGGGAAGTCTTTTAGGACCGAGATGAGAAAAACATTTTTCACACGGAGAGTGGTGAATCTGTGGAATTCTCTGCCACAGAAGGTAGTTGAGGCCAGTTCATTGGCTATATTTAAGAGGGAGTTAGATGTGGCCCTTGTGGCTAAAGGGATCAGGGGGTATGGAGTGAAGGCAGGTGCAGGATACTGAGTTGGATGATCAGCCATGATCATATTGAATGGCGGTGCAGGCTCGAAGGGCCGAATGGCCTACTCCCTGCACCTATTTTCTATGTTTCTATGTAGAAGAACCTCTCTACTCCTATACTGAAATCCTCTTGTTATGAACTCTTGTTCCTGGTAACATGCTGCTGTTGTATGTTCCATGTGGAATGGAACTGTGAATCGAAAACGTCTCTGGCACCAGACACCAGCTGGAGTGTGACACTTCCTCCAACAAATAAGATAATTGCCTACTAATTACAGTGTGTGGGACATAATTAGAATCACAGGGTGCTGGTGTGGGTGGGGTGCGGCCCTCTTTATCACACATCTGAAGATGGCTTGCGTGTGGCGTGCACAGCCTAAAGTTGCCGGTCAACTTGTTCTATTCGATCTTATTTCTTTGTGCACGCCGGGTTGATTGCGTTCGTCGAACACAGGGTGGACCACGTGAAGGTTTGCAATCTCCCACCCCCATCTGAAGAAGTGGACAAAAGCGCTGGAGAAACTCAGCGGGTGCAGCAGCATCTATGGAGCGAAGGAAATAGGCAACGTTTCGGGCCGAAACCCTTCCGGGTTTCGGCCCGAAACGTTGCCTATTTCCTAACCCAAACCCTAACCCTTGGGTTTCGGCCCGAAACGTTGCCGATTTCCTTCGCTCCATAGATGCTGCCGCACCCGCTGAGTTTCTCCAGCACTTTTGTCTACCTTCGATTTTCCAGCATCTGCAGTTCCTTCTTCAACACGACCATCTGAAGAAGTGTTCCTGACTCAAAAAAAGTCGTCCGTCGATGTTCTCCAGCGATGCAGCCTGACCCGCTGAGTTTAGCTCAGTTTAGTGATCTACGGCCGTTGTGGACTCGGTGGGCCGAAGGGCCTGTTTATCCCTAAACTTAAACTAAACTAAACGTCAGAGTGTCTCCGTTAAATCTCCACTTCATGTTGCTCTCTCAGTGGAGAACAGCCTCCCATCTAAACATAGAAACATAGACAATAGGTGCAGGAGGAGGCCGTTCGGCCCTTCGAGCCAGCACCGCCATTCATTGTGATCATGGCTGATCATCCCTATCAATAACCCGTGCCTGCCTTCTCCCCATATCCCTTGACTCCACTAGCCCCTAGAGCTCTATCTAACTCTCTCTTAAATCCATCCAGTGATTTGGCCTCCACTGCCCTCTGTGGCAGGGAATTGCACAAATTCACAACTCTCTGGGTGAAAAGTTTTTTCTCACCTCAGTCTTAAATGGCCTCCCCTTTATTCTAAGACTGTGGGGCCCCTGGTTCTGGACTCGCCCAACATTGGGAACATTTTACCTGCACCTAGCTTGTCCAGTCCTTTTATAATTTTATAGGTTTCTATAAGACACCCCCCCCTCCCCTTCATCCTTCTAAACTCCAGTGAATACAAGCCTAGTCTTTCCAATCTTTCCTCATATGACAGTCCCGCCATCCCAGGGATCAGCGTTTCTCTCCACGCCGCTGCCGTCCACTGAAGTTCCTCGTTCCCGTCATTCTCCTCAGCACCTGCCCCCGCCACTCCCCGTCCCCCTCCCCAAAGTGCGAGGCCCACAGAGGGAGGGAGACCCAGGGGGTTCCGTGGAAAGCCGTTTCTCCATCTCCTCCTCCTCCTCCTCCTTTGTTCTGTCTGCTTCTATTAATCACCGCGTCCTCCCAAGTTGAATACTTGCATTGAAATTCCCTCGGTGCCCTTTTGTCCCAGTGAAAGCTGTGCCCTTTTCGTTTCTCCCGCCTCTCCCCATTCTCCTCACGCGCGTCCCCTTCGCACTCTGCAGTCAATTTGAGCTGAGTTGTGCGTGGCTAATTCACCAGCGGGCCGTTGGGACTCTCTGAGGAGCTGTGGTTTGTTGACAATGCTGCGCACTAAGGGGTGTAGTTTAACGCTTAAATGTACAAATTAAATTCTGAGCCCAGCCCTTTTTTTCCCCCCTGCATTCAAATCCCTGCAGGAATCCAGTGGCTGAGTTGAGTTTAAAGACACAGCAGGGAAATAGGCCCCTTTGGCCCAGTGAGTCCACGCTGACCATCAATCACCTGTTCACACTCGTCCTGCAGTTGTACAGGGCCCTAGTGAGACCACACCTGGAGTATTGTGTGCAGTTTTGGTCCCCTAATTTGAGGAAGGGCATTCTTGCTATTGAGGGAGTGCAGCGTAGGTTTACACGGTTAATTCCCGGGATGGCGGGACTGTCATATGCTGAGAGAATGGAGCGGCTGGGCTTGTACACTCTGGACTTTAGAAGGATGAGAGGCTATCTCATTGAAATATATAAGATTGTTAAGGGTTTGGACACGCTAGAGGCAGGAAACATGTTCCCGATGTTGGGGGGAGTCCAGAACCTGGGGCCGCAGTTTAAGAATAAGTCAAGTCAAGTCACATTTATTTATATAGCACATTTAAAAAACATCTCTCGTTGGCCAAAGTGCTTTACATTTGTTATAAGAATAGCACAAACAAAACAAAACTATATACATGTGGCCCTCACTCAGAGGACGTCAGGAAAGGCTTGGGAGTATAGATAAGTCTTTAGTCTTGACTTAAAAGAGTCGATGGAGGGGGCGGTTCTGATGGGAAAGGGGATGCTGTTCCACAGTCTAGGGGCTGCAACCGCAAAGGCGCGGTCGCCTTTAAGGGGTAAGCCATTTAGAACGGAGACGAGGAAACACTTTTTCTCACAGAGAGTTGTGAGTCTGTGGAATTCTCTGCCTCAGAGGGCGGTGGGGGCCGGTTCTCTAGATGCTTTCAAGAGAGAGCTGCATAGGGTTCTTAAAGATAGCGGAGTCAGGGAATATGGGGAGAAGGCAGGAACGGGGTACTGATTGGGGATGATCAGCCATGATCACATTGAATGGCGGTGCTGGCTCGAAGGGCCGAATGGCCTACTCCTGCACCTGTTGGCTATTGTCTATGTTAGGGAGACAAAAATGCTGGAGAAACTCAGCGGGTGAGACAGCATCTATGGAGTGAAGGAATAGGTGACGTTTCGGGTCGAGACCCTTCTTCATCTGTGGAGTGAAGGAATTGGTGAGGTTTCGGGTCGAGACCCTTCTTCATCTATGGAGAGAAGGAATTGGTGAGGTTTCGGGTCGCCAATTCCTTCTCTCCATAGATGCTGCCTCACCTGCTGAGTTACCTCCAGCATTTTGTGTCTTACCTTCGATACCATCCAGCATCTGCAGTTCCTTCTCGCACGTCGCGCCCGAAGCCAAGATGGAACCTGGGTCTCCGGTGCGGCAAAGGGATCAGTTTTAAACAGCCGCGAGGAACAGCCTGCCCTGCCTTCTCTCCCCCCTGCAGCATCGGCGAGCAGTACTACAAGGATGCCATCGAGCAGTGCCACAGTTACAACGCCAGGCTGTGCGCCGAGAGGAGCGTGCGCCTCCCCTTCCTCGACTCGCAGACCGGCGTCGCCCAGAGCAACTGCTACATCTGGATGGAGAAACGGCACCGGGGGCCGGGTAAGGAACCCCCCCCCCCCCCCACCTCCTCGTCCGTCCCGACCGCCCGGCATGGGAGTCAAGTCAAGCCAAGCCACTTTTATTTCTATAGCACATTTAAAAAACAACTCTCGTTGGCCAAAGTGCTTTACATTGGTGGAGGTACCAACGTTATACAACAGTGGTTCATAGATTAAGTACATACATAAATACATACATATAGCCCTCAGAGGACGTCAAGAAAGGTTTGGGAGTAGAGATGAGTTTTAAGTCTCGACTTAAAGGAGTCGATGGAGGGGGCAGTTCCGACGAGGAGAGGGGGTGCTGTTCTACAGTCTAGGAGCTGCAACCGCAAAGGCGCGGTCGCCCCTGAGCTTATGCCTAGACCGCGGGATATTCAGCAACCCCAAGTCGGCCGATCTGAGGAGCCTGGAGGTGGAGTGGTGGGTGAGAAGACTTTTGATGTAGGTGGGGGCAAGCCCGTTGAGGGCTTTGTAGACATGGAGGAGGATCTTGAAGTTTATACAGAACCGCACAGGGAGCCAGTGGAGAGAGGCCAGGATCAGGGGTGACGTGGTCCCTTTTACGGGTGCCCGTCGGGAGTCTCGCTGTGGCGTTTTGGACCAGTTGCAGGCGGGACAGGGAAGATTGGCTGATGCCAGTGTAAAGGGAGTTGCAGTAATCTAGGTGGGAGGAGATGAATGTGGGGATGATCTTTTCGAGGTCTTCAAACTGGAGGAATTGTTTTAATTTAGCTATCGTCCGAAGCTGAAAGAAGCTAGATTTTACCACGGCATTGACTTGTTTGTCAAATTTCAATGCTGAGTCAAATATCACGCCTAGGGAGGGGAGGGGGAGGCAAACGGGACTCCCACTTAAGACAGGGCGGTCACGGTGGCGCAGCGGTAGAGTTGCCGCCTTACAGCGAATGCAGCGCCGGAGACCCGGGTTCCATCCCGACTACGGGTGCTGTCTGTACGGAGTTTGTACGTTCGCCCCGTGATCTGCGAGGGTTTTCTCCGAGATCTTCGGTTTCCTCCCACACTCCAAAGACGTGCAGGTTTGTCGGTTATTTGGCTTGGTATAAATGTAAAAATTGTCCCCAGTGTGTGTGTAGGATAGTGTTAATGTGCGGGGATCGCTGGTCGGCGCGGACCCGGTGGGCCGAAGGGCCTGTTTCTGCGCTGTATCTCTCAACTAAACTAAACACGGAAGCAGAATCTTGCCATTCAGCCCATCGACTGCTCTCCCATTCAATCATGGCTGATCTATCTCTCCCTCCGAACCCCATTCTCCTGCCTTCTCCCCGTAACCCCTGACACCCGCACTAATCAAGAACCTATCTATCTCTGCTTTAAAAATGCCCATTGACTTGGCCTCCACCGCCGTCTGTGGCAATGAATTCCACAGATTCACCGCCCTCTGAATGAAGACATTCCCCATCACCTCCTTTCTAAATGTACGTCGTTTGATTCTGAGGCTGTGCCCTCTGGTTCTAGACTCTCCCACCAGTGGAAACATCCTCTCCACATCCACTCTATCCAGGCCTTTCGTTATTTGGTAGGTTTCAATGAGGTCCCCCCCTCATTCTGATCCCCCCTCTCTGATTGGATGATCAGCCATGATCAAGTTGAATGGTGGTGCTGGCTCGAAGGGCAGAAAGGCCTACTCCTGCACCTATTTTCTATGTTTCTAAACAACTAATCTATCAGACAACATATGACTTCATATTCCGTAATAAGCTAGCTACATATATACAAACTCACAAGCTAAATATTTAACCAAGAAACCTAATTTGGCATCAGAGAGATTGTAAATTATCCCGATGGGGAGGATAATGCTGGTGTACGGGGTAGACTCAGTGGGCCGAAGGGCCTGTTATCACCCTGTATCTCTAAAGTCTAAAGAGTTCCTCCTTGTGGCTGTTCCTTGTTCTCACCGTGGCATGTTATTGTTCCCCCCCCCCATGCAGGAATGGCCCCTGGTCAGCTGTACACCTACCCTGCCCGCCGCTGGAGGAAGAAGAGGAGAGCCCACCCGCCGGAAGACCCCCACCTCAGCTTCGCCGCCCTCAAGCCAGGTACCCGAGGGCGCTGGGCATCGCCCGCCGGGCCGCACAGAGACGGGTTCAATGGGGCACTCGGGAAGAGCTGACTCACACACTCACTCAGCTTAGACTCCAGCACAGCGGTAGAGTTGCTGCCTCACAGCGCCAGACACCTGGGTTCCATCCTGCCCACGGGTGCTGTTTGTACGGAGTTTGCACACTCTCCCCGTGACCTGCGTGGGGTTTTCTCCGGGTGCTCCGGTTTCCTCCCACATTCCAAAGACGTGCAGGTTTGTAGGTTGATTGGCTTTGGAAAAATTGTAAATTTCCCCAAGTGTGTGTGTGGGATAGTGCTAGTGTCAATGCGGGCCGAAGGGCCTGTTTTGATGCTGTGTCTCTAACGTCTAAAGTCTTAAGAGGTCTCACAGCACCAGAGACCCGGGATCGATCCTGACTACGGGAGCTGCGTATCCGGAGTTTATACGCTCTTCCTGTGACCGCGTGGATTTTCACTGACCGCTCCGGAAAGGTGGGAGGTTGCCGTGACAGTCTCCCCATCCCGCTCGGACGTTAACTGAGCAGAAAGAGATGTGCGGAGAACCCCGATGACGCGCGTTCCCTTGAATCTTCAGATCTGGATCTCGGGGTGAAGAAGGACAGCC
Organism: Malacoraja senta; assembly: GCA_038087875.1. NCBI lineage: Eukaryota > Metazoa > Chordata > Chondrichthyes > Rajiformes > Rajidae > Malacoraja > Malacoraja senta. Next base: position 460,161 of record JAXLNO010003109.1, read on the forward strand.
TGTTGCCCCCGGACAGCAGCAGCCTGGAGGCCCTGCTACGCGGCGAGGCCCTGGACAAACAGCGGGGGCTCTCCGACCACAGGGACGACGACAGCCTCAACGACTACCCGGTGAACAACAGCAGGGCCCGCAAGGTGCGCCGCCTATTCGGTCTCCTGATTTGAGGAAGGACATCCTTGTGATTGAGGCAGTGCAGCGTAGGTTCACGAGACTGATCCCTGGGATGGCGGGACTGTCATATGAGGAAAGATTGAAAAGACCAGGCTTGTATTCACTGGAGTTTAGAAGGATGAGGGGGGATCTTATAGAAACATATAAAATTATAAAAGGACTGGACAAGCTCGATGCAGGAAAAATGATCCCAATGTTGGGCGAGTCCAGAACCAGGGGCCACCAGTCTTAGAATAAAGGGGAGGTCATTTAAGACTGAGGTGAGAAAAAACGTTTTCACCCAGAGAGTTGTGAATTTGTGGAATTCCCTGCCACAGAGGGCAGTGGAGGTCAAATCACTGGATGGATTTAAGAGAGAGTTAGATAGAGCTCTCGGGGCTGGTGGAGTCAAGGGATATGGGGAGAAGGCAGGCACGGGTTATTGATTGGGGACGATCAGCCATGATCACAATGAATGGCGGTGCTGGCTCGAAGGGCCGAATGGCCTCCTGCACCTATTTTCTATGTTTTACACCCTCTATTATTAGCTTGGTTCATTGGTTATATCATTCTAACTGATTTAATTGGAAATTACAACAGACACATGGTTAAGAAAGGATTAATAATAAATAAATAATAATAATAATAATAAATACTTTATTGATGCCCCTCAGGGAAATTCAGAATTAGAGGAATATGGCCAAATGTGGGAAGATTCAGACTAGCTTGGGTGCCGGGTGTGGTGGGTCAGGGCGATCGATGCGTGGTGTTCATATGTGATAGGAGCAGAATTAGGCCATTCAGCCCATCAAGTCCCCTCCACCATTCAATCATGGCTGATCTATCTCTCCCTCCTAACCCCATTCTCCTGACTTCGCCCCATAACCCCCGACACCAGCACTAATCAAGACTCCATATCTATCTCTGCCTTAAAAATATCCATTTGAATTGGCCTCCACAGCCTTCTGTGGCAATGAAATCCACAGGTTCACCACCCACTGACAAAATAAATTCCTCCTCGACTCCGTCCTAAAGGAACGTCCTTTAATTTTGAAGCTGTGACCTCTGGTCCTAGATTCTCCCACCAGTGGAAACATCCTCTCCACATGCACTCTATCCAGGCCTTTCACTATTCTGTACGTTTCAATGACGATCCCCCTCATCCTTCTAAACTCCAGCGAGTACAGGCCCAGCGCTGCCAAACGCTCATCGTACGTTAACCCACTCGTTCCTGGGATCATTCTCGTAAACCTCCTCTGGACCCTCTCCAGAGCCGGCACATCCTTCCTCTGATATGGGGCGCAAAACTGCTCACAATATTCCAAATTTGGCCTGACCAGCACCTTATAGAGCCTGAAGTAATACCTATTAGACCGATTATGATCTATTAGTCTGAAAAGAAGGGTCTCGACCCGGAACGTCACCCACTCCCACAACAACGCCATCTCCCAAGAAGCCAAAGGAGACTCTGCCCCTCCACAACTTCCCCAGCCTGTACCCACCCCACCAGCTCACTATCCAGGGGATCAAAGCCAGACCTCTCTGGCAGGCCAGGCAGCGTCTCTGGAGAAATGGAATAGAAACATAGAAACACAGAAAATAGGTGCAGGAGGGGGCCATTCGGCCCTTCGAGCCAGCACCGCCATTCATTGTGAACATGGCTGATCGTCCCCAATCAATAACCCGTGCCTGCCTTCTCCCCATATCCCTTGATTCCACTAGCCCCTAGAGCTCTATCTAACACTTAAATCCATCCAGTGAATTGGCCTCCACTGCCCTCTGTGGCAGGTAATTCCACAAATTCACAACTCTCTGGGTGAAAAAGTTTTTTCTCACCTCGGTCTTAAATGGCCTCCCCTTTATTCTAAGACTGTGTGGCCCCTGGTTCTGGACTCGCCCAACATTGGGAACATTTTTCTTGCATCTAGCTTGTCCAGTCCTTTTATAATTTTATATGTTTCTATAAGATATCCCCTCATCCATCTAAACTCCTGCCATTTTAAGATTGCCATTCACTTCTAAGATCCCCCTCATCCTTCTAAATTCCTGCCATTGCTGTTCCACCATCATTCCTGCTAGGATCCCTTTCCAGTCCACCTTGGCCAGCTCCTCTCTCATGCCTTCATAGTCCCCTTTGTTCAACTTGCATCACTGACACTTCCGATTTAACCTTCTCCTTCTCAAATTGCAGATTAAAACTAATCATATTATGATCACTATCTCCAAACGGTTCCTTTACCTCGAGTTCTCTTATCAAATCTGGTTCATTAGACAACACTAAATCCAGAATTGCCTTTTCTCTGGTCGGCTCCATTACAAGCTGCTCTAAGAATCCATCTCGGAGGCATTCTACAAACTCTCTTTCTTGGGGTCCTGAACCAACCTGATTTTCCCAGTCTACCTGCATATTGAAATCCCCATCACCACAGTGCCATTTTGGGTCGAGAGCCTTGTTTGGCTGAAGAAGGGACTCGACCCGAAATGTCACCCACTCCTTCTCTCCTGTCCCGCTGAGTTACTCCGGCATTTTGTGTCTATCCTCAGCATTACATCTCTTGTGTTTTTGTATTCCAGTCCTCTTGAAATAAATGCTAGCGTGGAGGAGTTTGCCTTCCTCACTGTCGATTCTGCTTGCAGAGAATCCTCGATCCCGACGATTTCCTGGATGACCTGGACGACCAAGATTACGAGGAGGACCTGCCGAAACGGCGCAGCAAAGGCCGGGCCAAGGCAAGCCGAGCGGTGGGGACGGGAACGCCCAGCCACCAACGCTGCTGCACCCAATCTCCCCCATCATCCTCCCAATCCCTCTCCTGGTGGCCCCATCTCAGCTCTGGGCCTCTCATCGTCAACTACACTTCCCCCCCCCCCCCCCCCCCCCATCCCTAGAGCCCTCATCTGCCCATCCATCCTCACCACTCTTTCTCCACTCTTGCACATTGCTTGGGCACAGCTCCACCCAAGACAGCAAGCATAAGGTCATAATCGATAGGAGTAAAATCAGGCCATTCGGCCCATCCAGTCTACTCCGCCATTCAATCACGGCTGATCTATCTCTCCACCCTAACCCCATTCTCCTGCCTTCTCCCCATAGCCCCTGACACCCGCACTAATCAAGAATCTATCCACTGACTTGTGGCCTCCACCGCCGTCTGTGGCAAAGAATTCCACAGATTCACCACCCTCTGACTAAAGAAATCCCTCCTCATTTCCTTCCCAAAAGAACATCCTTTAATTCTGAGGCTACGACCTCTAGTCCTCGACTCTCCCACCAGTGGAAGCATCCTCTCCACATCCACTCTGTCCAGGCCTTTCACTGAATTCTCTGCCACAGAAAGTAGTTGAGGCCAGTTCATTGGCTATATTTAAGAGGTAGTTAGATGTGGCCCTTGTGGCTAAAGGGATCAGGGGGTCTGGAGAGAAGGCAGGTACAGGATACTGAGTTGGATGATCAGCCATGATCACATTGAATGGCGGTGCAGGCTCGAAGGGCCGAATGGCCTACTCCTGCACCTATTGTTTATAATCCTCCCTGGCTTTTCCAGCTCCTTCACTTCAGGCCTCTTTCTTCCACACCCATTGTCTTCCCTCTTGACAGCTGCCTCTAAAATATCTTCTCCAACTGTCTCTCTCCTTTTCAACGCTCCTTAAAAGCCACGCCGTTGAGCAAGCCTTCATCAGCCACCGCGCTACCATTCTGCGGACCTCAGGGCATCTTACATTATTGAGGAGCCATGTCTAGAAGCAGGGCTGCCTTCTCCCCGCCCCCCCCCCCCCCGAACTCACCGTGACTCCAATTCATCTTCATCCTTATGCATAATTTAAAAATTAAAAGCCTCAGCAGTGAATCCCGAGAGGAGAGATCTCTAAGTTTGATTTAGGATGGGTTGTCTGCAGGGATGGTTGAGAGCTTCAAGTCCCTTGGCTTTAGCATCACCAATAGACAATAGACAATAGGTGCAGGAGCAGGCCATTCGGCCCTTCGAGCCAGCACCGCCATTCAATGTGATCATGGCTGATCATCCCCAATCAGTACCCCGTTCCTGCCTTCTCCCCATATCCCCTGACTCCGCTATCTTTAAGAGCCCTATCTAGCTCTCTCTTGAAAGCGTCCAGAGAACCTGCCTCCAACGCCCTCTGAGGCAAAGAATCCCACAGACTCTCCACTCTCTGTGAGAAAAAGTGTTTCCTCGTCTCCGTTCTAAATGGCTTACTCCTTATTCTTAAACTGTGTGTGTGTGGCCCCTGGTTCTGGACTCCCCCAACATCGAGAACATATTTCCTGCCTCATGTGTGTCCAAGCCCTTAACAATCTTATATGTTTCAATGAGATCCTCTCTCATCCTAAACTCCGGAGTGTACAAGCCCAGCTGCTCCATTCTCTCAGCATATGACAGTCCCGCCATCCCGGGAATTAACCTTGTATTAACTGTCCCATCCATGTACCTGTCTAACTGTTTCTTAAACGTTGGGATAGTCCCAGCCTCAACTACCTCCTCTGGCAGCTCGTTCCATACACCCACCTCATAAGTAATAAAGTCATGTAATAGGATCCGAGTCTCCTCCACCATTCAATCATGGCTGCTCTATCTCTCCCTCCCAACCCCATCCTCCTGACATCTCCCCTCCATTCACTGCCTCCATCCCTCTGTCATCACTGAGCCCATGCCTGTCCGCGGTGGAACCCTCCTCCCATGGGGTTTCTCAAGAGATAGGAACAGAATGCGGGCCATTCGGCCCATCGAGTTTACTCCGGCACCCAATCATGGCCGGTCTATCTCTCCCTCCTGTCCCCATTCTGCCTTCTCCCCATAACCCCTGACACCCGTACTAATTGTACAGCACGCGTAAACAAAGCCGTTAGCGGTACCTTGCCGCACGTGACAGTAATGAGCCTAAACGGAGTGTCCTGGTGCCGTGACAGGGTAAAGGTGTCGGTCGGAGCGCCAGGAAGAAAGCCATGGATGCCGCGGCCATCGAGGACCGAGAGAAGCCCTACGCCTGTGACAGTGAGTACCGAGTGCCGCCCGGCCGGGCCACAACCCGCCTCCCCGCACTGCAGACTGTCAACCTCTGCCTCCTCCCTCACACTCTCTCTCTCCCCCCACCCCCCCTCACTATCCTGCCCCCTCTCCTTCACCTCGCTCTCTGCCGCCTCCCCTCATCCCAATGCTGCTTCCTTCTCTCCCGTCTCCCTGTTCATCGTCCCCCCTCCGCCCTCGATGCCTCTCCTCCTCCCTCCCTCCCTCACCCCAGTTAATTTACCTCCCTCCTTGTTTTCCCCACCTCACACCCCCCCCCGCCCTGATATCTTTCCCCACCCTTCTTGTCTCCCCATTATATTCCCCCTCCTCCTTCCTCCTTTCCCATCCCCTCTGCCCCAACACCTTCCCCCCGCTCTCTTTGCTTCTTTACCCTCTCCTTACCTCTACCCCCTTCCCAACCCTCACCCCCTTTCCCCCTTCCTTGTTTCTGCTTTACCCCCCCTTGCCCCCAGGCTCCCCTGTCCAGGTACTCCTGTCCCCTTCCTTGTTCCCCTTCCCCCACCCCTGTGCTTTCCCTCCTCCTTGTATCCCCTTCCCAGTGCCCCTTGTTCCCCCCCCCCACCTTGTCTCCCCCCGTCCCCCTCGCCAACCCCCTCCTGGCATGAGGAACGTGGTGCCAGCCCCTGAAGCGTGGCACTGAGCAGCTCGTGCCAGGGGCAGGAACTATGTCCTGGCGTGCCAGTTTGCTGCAGCCAGGCTGGTGGTGAATGCCGGCTGCCACCTGCCGCTTGGCGCTGTGTGATTGCTCCCCCTGCTGCTTGTGTAAAGTCCCGGTGTTGAGGGGGGGGGGGGGTGGGGGCGTGCGTGTAAGTAAGTAAGTAAATTTTATTTATATAGCACCTTTGAATCAACTCGCCTTGAAACCAAATGTCTTTACATCGAAGAAATAATTCGGTTTCCGTACATGCATTGAAAAATTTAAAAAATAAAGAAAACTGACACAACACATTATAGAAGTCAACATCAACGTCCCCCCCCACAGCAGAATCAAAATGTTCCACTAAAAGGTCCAGTCCTCTTCCTCTGTGATCACCCGAGGTCGGGGCCTATTTGTGGCCTCCGATGTTTTCAGGCCCTCTTGCCGGATGTTGTCGGGAGAAACACTCCTCAGTGGCTTGGAGTGTCTGGAACGGCCGCCCCCTCCCCGGAGACCACGGCTCCCGATGTCCGCAGGCCGCGCTGGTCGGAGCTCCGACTCTGGCGTGGCGGCGTGGCTCTGTCTGGCCATTGAGTGGTTGGTTGGGCACAGGGCACTGGCGGTTACTAAAGGCATCCCCGCCGGTCCCGCGCAGTCTGGCACCAGTGCCTGGTGACTACTAATCAACGCCGTCGTGGCTATACCAGCGATGCACCGCCTCTAACCCCATCGACCACTTCCAGTGTTCCCCCACTGACCAAACACAGAGGGTCTCGACCCCGAAACCTCACCCGTTCCCTCTCTCCAGACATGCCTGCCGCCTGTACCTGTCCCGCTGAGTCACTGCCTATATTCTGACCGAACGTAGACTCGCCGACCGTTTGCGCTCGGCACAACAAGGCCTGCCGGATCTCCCGGTTGCCAACCATTTTATATCCCCTTCCCGCTCCCTCGCGGACCTCTCTGTCCCGGGCCTCCTCCACTGCCAGAGTGAAAAGCCACGAGCAAAGTGGAGGAACAGCGCCTCACATTTTGCGTGGGTAGTTCACAACCCGGCATTGTGAGCGTCGAATGAACCAATTTTAGGCCTCATAGCGCCAGACACCTGGGTGTGATCCCAACCCTGGCCGCTGCGTGTGTGTGTGTTGGCACGTGTGTGTGTGTGTGTGTTTAGGCACATTCTCCATGTCAACGAGTGTTTCCTCCGGGTGCATCCTGGTTTGTAGGTCAATTGGCTTCTGTAAATTGCCCCCCTAGAGTGAAGGGAGTGGGTGAGAAAGCGGGGCAACATAGAACGGGCCGTGGGCCGAAGGGCCTGTCTCCGTGCTGGATCTCTCAACTAAGCCCACACGATGAGCCCCGGTAAATTGTTCATTGTGCCAAGCAGGCGGGCAGGCATGGGGATCGAACCGGCAACACTCCAGCCCCCTCCACGCAGCAGTGCCAAGCTCCCCGTCCTGAGGATGAGTCACCGAACGTTTGCCTGGGATAAATTGCTCCTTCCGTGACTCCGGATCACAAATGACAAGTCCCGAGGCAGCGACATTGAGTTTACTCATGCAATGATTAACCAGCGAGCTATTGGCACAGGCATGTCTTGTGCAACGTTTGTAGGTTAATTGGTTTCAGTAAATTTCCCCGAGGGTGTAGGTTGCGAAAGTGTGCTAAACGGTGGGGCAGCGGGCAGAGATGCCGCCTTGCAGCGCCAGAGAGCCGGGTTCCATCCTGACTACGGGTGCTGTCCGTACGGAGTTTGCACGTCCTCCCTGTGATCTGCGTGGATTTTCTCCCGCCTTCCAAAGCCATAGAAAATAGGTGCAGGAGGAGGCCATTCGGCCCTTCAAGGTGTTTGTAGGTTAATTGGCTACGGAAAATTGTAAATTGTCCCCAGTGTGTAGGATGGTGCTAGTGTACGGGGTGATCGCTGGTCGGCGTGGGCCGATGGGCCTGTTTCCGCGCTCTGTCTCTCAAGTCTAAAACAGTCTGCTTTGTTGCAAAGGGGACCTGTTTTTTCGTGGCATTCGACGGACCCCATGACCGCACTTAACAGCCGTGAACCTGCGACCTCAGCCTCTTGGATTCTGGCCCACAGTGTCCGTGCCGATCACGGTGCCAGGTTCAACTAATCCCCTCCGCCTGCAGCCTTCCCTGCATAGCCTGTTTGTTTATTTAGTTGGCGTCAGCGCACAGAGTCCACGTCAACCATCGATCACCCGCTCCATCGCACCAGTTCCTATGTTATCCCACTCCCTCTCATCCACTCCCCACACAGTTAACAGCGGGCCAGTTAACCTTCAAACCCGCACGGGCAGGTCTTTGGAGCGTGGGAGGAAACCGGAGCACCCGGAGGAAACCCACGCAGGTCACAGGGAGAAGGTGCAAACTCCGTACAGACGGGACCCGTAGTCAGGATCGGAGCCGGGTCTCTGGCGTTGTGAGGCAGCAACTCTCCCTGTTGTTAACTGTGTCTTTTTTTTTGTGTTGTAAACCGGCATCTGCAGTTCCTTCTGTATTCATGATGGATTGCCAATACTTATAAACGATATCTGGCAAATTATTGGCTGCATCATTGCTTTTGGCAGTGGGCAGTAAGCGGTTGTTTTAATCCCTAACGGGCTGCCGACCCGTTTAGCACGGTCCGCCAAGGCCTGCTGGATCTCCCGGTTGCCAACCATTCCGATTCCCCTCCCCATTCCCACACTGACCTCTCCGTCCTGGGCCTCCTCCATTGCCAGCGGGAGGCCACATAAATTGGAGGAGCGGCGCCTCATTATCAGACCATGGACAATAGGTGCAGGAGTAGGCCATTCGGCCCTTCGAGCCAGCACCGCCATTCAATGTGATCACGACTGATCATCCACAAACAGTACCCCGTTCCTGCCTTCTCCCCATGTCCCCTGACTCCGCTATCTTTAAGAGCTCTATCTAACTCAGATATTCCAGCAGCGTAATCAAGGCGTAATTCCAGCAGCATAAGGACCAGTCTCACCCTGGTCACTCCCTCTTCTCCCCTCTCCCATCGGGCAAAAGGTACAGAAGTGTGAAAACGAACGCGCACACACCTCCAGATTCAGGGGCAGTTTCTTCCCGGCTGTTATCAGGCAACTGAACCGTCCTCTCGCCAACTAGAGAGCGGTCCTGACCTCCCATCCACCAGACTATCTAATGGATTTTACTGGACATTATGTTGCACTAAACATTATTCCTTTTATCCTGTATCTGTACACTGTGGACGGCTCGATTGTAATCATGTATTGTCTTTCCGCTGACTGGTTAGCACACAACTAAATGCTTTTCACTGTACCTCGGTACACGGGACAATAAACTAGACTTGACTATTAATGTGTTTAAAAAGTAATGAGGTGTTTAAGAAGGAACTGCAGATGCTGGAAAATCGAAGGTGGACAAAAATGCTGGAGAAACTCAGCGGGTGCAGCAGCATCTATGGAGCGAAGGAAATAGGCAACGTTTCGGGCCGAAACCCTTCCGGGTTTCGGCCCGAAACGTTGCCTATTTCCAGAAGGGTTTCGGCCCGAAACGTTGCCTATTTCCAGAAGGGTTTCGGCCCCAAACGTTGCCTATTTCCAGAAGGGTTTCGGCCCGAAACGTTGCCTATTTCCTTCGCTCCATAGATGCTGCTGCACAGGCTGGAGTTTCTCCAGCACTTTTTGTCTGCCTAAACTATTAACGTCACGTTTACCAAATTGCAGTGAAAAGCTGTGTTTTTGCTCGCTATCCAAACCGATCAGATAATACCATACATAGATGCAGTCCGTTCAAACTCAAGTACAATAGGCTGAGCATAGGGGGGTGGAAGATACAGAGTGCAGAATATAGTTCTCAGCATTGTAGCGCATCAGTTCCGGAGACAAGGCCCAATGTCCGCAATGGGGTAGAGGTGAATGGGACAGTCACCTAGCTTATGGAAGGACCGTTCAGAAGAAGCTGTTCCTGAGTCTTGGGCTGACATGATATTGCACGGGTGAGTTAGTCGGCATGGCGGCATGACTTCCTATTCCAGCTTTCTCCCCCCTTCCCCCCCCCCTTTCCATTCCCTCTCCCCATCTCCCCCCTGCAGCACCAATTTATTCTGGCTCTCCACTCTTGTAGTAACGAGATTAGTAATTTGCACCTGTTCTTTTAAGATCTTTTCACTCTCTTTATCTTCTCTGTTGCAGATAGATGCAAACAAAAGCATAACTCCAAACCTTCTGAACGAGGTATTCTGGAGCTTCTTGCTGTTCCTCCTCGGCCTGTGTTTCTTGCCTCTGCCTGTGCCTTTCTCTGTTCCTGCTTTGTTTTGTATGTGTGGCTACGAGGGGGGGGGGGGGGCCTGGCGGGGAGGAGTCCTGGGGTTTAGTTTCGAGATACAACACGGAAACAGGCCGGTCGGCCCGCCGACCAGCGATCTCCCCGCTCAATAGATAATAGACAATAGGTGCCGGGGGGGGGGGGAGTCAGTCTCAGTCTACCCCATCACAGAAGGGGGAGGAGTTGTGCAGTTTGCTAGCCACGGGGGAAGAAGGATCTCCTGTGGCGTTCTGTGCTGCATCTTGGTGGAACCAGTCTGTTGCTGAAGGTGCTCCTCAGGTTGACCAGTGTGTCGTGGGGGGGGGAGGGGGGGGTTGAGCTGTATTGTCCAGGACGCTCCGCAGTTTTGAGGAGCATCCTCCCCCCCTCCAAGACCAACCTCCCGTGAATCCAACTCCAACTCCACCCCCATGACAGAGCCGGCCTACCTGATGAGCTTGCTGATGCTGTTGGCTGTCCGCGGCCTTCAGTATACGGCGTTCCACAGAGATGCTGCCCGATCGACCCGCCGAGTTCCTCTGGCGCTTTGCGTTCAGGCTCCGGTATCCGTGTCTCTTTGTGTCTCCCAAGACCCAGGTATCCGACGACCGTACAATCTGAGTCGCCAGTTAGACAATAGACAATAGGTGCAGGAGTAGGCCATTTGGCCCTTCGAGCCAGCACCGCCATTCAATGTGATCATGGCTGACCATCCTCAATCAGTACCCCGTTCCTGCCTTCTCCCCTGACTCCGCTATCTTTAAGAGCCCTATCTATCTCTCTCTTGAAAGCATCCAGAGAACCGGCCTCCACCACCCTCTGAGGCAGAGGATTCCACAGACTCACCACTCTCTGTGAGAAAAAGTGTTTCCTCGTCTCCGTTCTAAAATGGCCGACCCCTTATTCTTAAACTGTGTGTGTGGCCCCTGGTTCTGGACTCCCCCAACATCGGGAACATGTTTCCTGCCTCTAGCGTGTCCAAGCCCTTAACAACACGCTTGAAGAAACTCTGCCAACTTGGCCTTCCCTCCCAGCGCTGAAGGCAAATAGCAGAATGCTGTCAGAATATACAACAAGTGTGAACATCGGTGCACTCTCAATTCTGCCTGCACCTCACTGCGGCTGGAGTTGTGTGCAGGGACATGTGGTACAGACAGTGTGAGTGAATGTGGGACGACGTCAAATGTTGGCCAGGCTTGTGTGTTAGAAACATAGAAAATAGGTGCAGGCGGAAGCCATTGTGCCCTTCGAGCCCAATGACCATGGGTTAGTTGCTTGGAGCAAGCGAGTGGGAGGGGGGGGGGGGCAGAAACCGTACGTACTTTAATTAAAACCTCGACTTTAATCTGTGATTCACAGAGTCATACAACACGGTGAGAGGCCCTTCAGCCCAACCTGTCCATTCCGACCACGATCCCCCATCTACGCTAGTCCCGTTTGGCCCATATCCTCCTCGTACATCTCTGTAAGATCGCCCCTCATCCTCCCGCGCTCCAAGAAATAAAGTCCTAGTTTGCCCCAGTCTCTCTCAATAGCTCAGACCCCTCTAGTCCTGGCGACATCCTCGTAAATCTTCTCTGCACCCTCTCCAGCTTGGCGACATCTTTCCTATAACACTGTGACCCAAAACTGAACAAAAATACTCTAAATGCGGCCTCACCAACGTCTCATACAACTGCAACATGGCCTCCCAACTTCTACACTCATTATGTGTAGGAAAGAACTGCAGAAGCTGGTTTAAATCGAAGATAGACACAAAGTGCTGGAGTAACTCTGCGGGACAGGCAGCATCTCTGGAGAGAAGGAACGGGTGACGTTTCGGACCCTTCAGTCTGAAGAAGGGTTTCGACCTGGAACGTCACCCAGTCCTTCTCTCCAGAGATGCTGCCTGTCCCGCTGAGTTTCCACACACGCTACACTGACTGATGAAGGCCAATTTGCCCAAAGGCTTTTTTTGGCCGTCCTATCTACCTGTGACACCACATTCAAGGAAGCATGTACCTGCACTCCTAGAACCCTCTGCTCTATAACTCCCCCCCCCGGGACACGCGCACCTCGGTCGGCTGGGACGTGTTGGGCCGAAGGGCCTGTTTCCGTGCTGCGTGACTCTGTGACCCTGCCGCAAAGTGCCTGACGGATTAACCTCTTTGTGGTGCTTCTACCCCTGCAAGATCCCGGTGGAGCCCCTCGGTCTCGGTGCCCCAGCAGCGCGCGGCGTGGTCGCAAGAGGAGAATCCCGCTGCTCCGAGCTCGCCGTGGCCGGAGCCGTCGCTTCTCCTCCCCCAACAGCAACGGCGTGCCCCAAGAAGCCAAAAGAAACTCCCCCCCCCCCCCCCTTCCACAACTTCCCCAGCCTCTACCCACCCCACCAGCTCACTATCCGGGAGATCTCTTGCGGGCCAGGCAGCGTCTCTGGAGAAAAGGAATAGGTGACACTGGGTCGAGACCGTTGTTCGTCTGAAGAAGGCACTCGACCCGAAACGTGGCCCCATTCCTTCTCTCCAGAGATGCTGCCCGTCCCGCTGAGTTACTCCAGCATCTAGTGTCGATCCTCTCCTGACACTGTTAGGAATTAAATTAATTGACTCATTGAAACCTAGAATAATGAAAGGCCCGGATAGAGTGGACGTGGAGAGAATGTTTCCACTGGCGGGAGAGTCCAGGACCAGAGGGCACAGCCTCAGAATTAAAGGAAGTTCCTTTTAGGAAGGAGATGAGGAGAATTTTCTTTAGTCAGAGGGTGGTGAATCTGTGGAATTCTTTGCCACAGACGGCTGTGGAGGCCACAAGTCAGTGGGCATTTTTAAGGCAGAGATATAGATAGATTCTTGATTAGTACGGGTGTCAGGGGTTATGGGGAGAAGGCAGGAGAATGGGGTTAAGAGGGAGAGATAGATCAGCCATGATTGAATGGCGGAGTAGACTGGATGGGCCGAATGGTCTACTTCTGCTCCTATCACTTATGAACCTATGAATCAAAGATGGCTTGAAACAATATGTCTGCAAAGTAATGGCTTCTTAATATCAGGACATGACACGAGTGTAGAAATAACACTGCAAGTTGAGTGTGAGCTGATTTGCGTGCAGTTTTGGTCGCCCGTTGACAGAACTCCGAAGGTGTACAGGTCTGTAGGTTACTTGGCTTGATGGAATTGTGAATTGTATCAAGTGTGTGAGATGGTGTGTCAGTGTGCGGGGATCGCTGGTCGGCACCAACTCGGTGGGCCGAATGGGCCCCGCTTCCGCGCTGTGTTTCTAAAACTAAAAACGTAACTAAAAGGGGAGTCTGTGGAGGGGGCAGAAGAGGTTTACAAGAATACTGCTTGGATTAGGGGGCAATGGTAGAGTCGCTGGGACCGGGAGAAGGAAGAAATGGTGGAAATGGTCACGTGATGGACTTCTGGTGAGAGGAGAGCTGAAGGTGACGCCATGGCGATGTAGGCCCTTTTTTTAAGATGGAGGTGAGGAGGAACCATTTTAGTCAGAGGGTGCTCATTGTCACAGAGGGCTGTGGAGGCCAAGTCAGTGGATATTTTTAAGGCAGAGAGAGACAAGTTCTTGATCAGATCAGGTGTCGAGGGTTGTGGGGAGAAGGCAGGAGAGTGGGGACAGGAGGCAGGGATGATTGAACAGCGGAGTGGACTTGATGGGCCGAATGGCCTGATTCTACCCCTATAAACTTGTGAACTTGTAGCGTGGCCTTGAGAGGAGAAGGTGTCTGGGGAGCGGCCGTTTTGCAAAGGAACCATGTGAGGAGAATGAAAATATGGACGGGCAACGTAACTAAGGACCCCTCTGGTCCTGAGAAGGAACAAAGATGGCCGACCTGCTCCTAGCTCGCTTTGTTCCAGCCTCGTGCGGGCGAGTCCATGGAAACCGGCGCTTGGTCGCGACCGTCAATGGAGGAGCATGCCCGCCCGTGGTGGTCTAGGCCTAGACTCTAGGCCGGTAAAAACAACACCGGTATACGGCCAGCCCAGGGTTTCTAGTCGGGCACGTTTACCCTTGCTTAAATTTCTTTCTTGTTTCTCTCCCTCCCCCCTCCCTCTTTCCCTCTTCCCCCCCCCACCCCGTCGTCCACAGTCTGTGGCAAGCGTTACAAGAACCGCCCGGGCCTGAGCTACCACTACGCACATTCCCACTTGGCTGACGAGGAAGGGGACGACGACAAGGACCTGGACCCTCCCGTGCCCGTGCCGCACCGGCGAGAGGAACGTAAGTGTGCGTGGATCCACTCTTTCTCATTTTCGGGGGCGCGGTTGGGGTGGCTGGGGGGGTGAGAGGGGTGGGGGTGGGGGGGGGGGGGGCGGTCAGTTGTGACTCGTGTTTAGATTAGAGATACAGCGCGGAAACAGGCCCTTCGGCCCGCCGAGTCCGCGCCGACCAGCGATCGCCCCGTACACTAAGACCATCCTACACACATACACACTCTAGGGATAATTTGCACTCGTACCAAGCCAATTGACCTACAAACCCGCACGTCTTTGGAGTGTGGGAGGAATCCGGAGGAAACTCAGGCGGTCACGGGGAGAACGTACAAACGGACGTTAGTATCGGAGGTCAGGATCGAACTCGGGTCTCTGGCGCTGTGTATTAATGATTGGGACGAGGGGGATTGAAGGCTCCGTGGCCAAGTTTGGGGATGATGCAAGAATAGGTGGAGGGGCAGGTAGTGTGGAGAAAGCAGGGGACTCTGCAGACGGACTTGGACAGGTTGGGAGAGTGGGCAGAGAAGTGGAGGATGGAATCTAGCGCAGCAAACTGCGGAGTCGTGCATTTTGGCGGTAGGAATAAAGGCGTAGACTGTTTTCTAAATGGGGAGAGAATCGGGAGTTGGGAGTGCTGGTGCAGGATTCCCCAAAAGTTAATCTGCAAGTCGAATCGGTAGTGAAGAAGGCAAACTCAATGCCAGCACAAGGTTAATTCCCGGGATGGCGGGACTGTCATATGCTGAGAGAATGGAGCAGCTGGGCTTGTGCACTCTGGAGTTTAGAAGGATGAGAGGTGATCTCATTGAAACATATGAGATTGTTAAGGGTTTGGACACGCTAGAGGCAGGAAACATGTTCCCGATGGTGGGGGAGTCCAGAAACCAGGGGCCACACACAGTTTAAGAATAAGGGGTAAGCCATTTAGAACGGAGACGAGGAACTTTTTCTTACAGAGAGTTGTGAGTCTGTGGAATTCTCTTCCTCAGAGGGCGATGGAGGCAGGTTCTCTGGATGCTTTCAAGAGAGCTAGATAGGGCTCTTATAAATAGCGGAATCAGGGGATATGGGGAGAAGGCAGGAACGGGGAACTGATTGGGGATGATCAGCCATGATCACATTGAATGGCGGTGCTGGCTCGAAGGGCCGAATGGCCTACTCCTGCACCTATTGTCTATTGTCATTTATTTCAAGAGGGCTTGAATACAAAAGCAAGGATGTAATGCTGAGGCTCTATACTCCAAGGGCTGGTGAGCTCTACCGCTGCTCTGCCGTGTGGCCCTTCTGGTCAAGTTGGTGTGTCCTTTGGGGTGGTGCGGTGGCCCAGCGGTGGAGTTGCTGCCTCACAGGGCCAGGGCTGGGATGCATCAGGTGTCTGTGAGCGTCAGACTAGAAAGCTCACCGAGTCACAGCACGGAAACAGGCCCTCCGGCCCACCTCACCCACGCACCCCATCTGCACTCATCCCAGCTACCCGCAGTTTGGCCCATAACCCCCTTAACCTTTCCTATCCGCCTACCTGTATAGGAAAGAAGGGTCCCGACCCGAAACGTCGCCCGTTCGTTCCTTCTCTCCAGAGATGCTGCCTGTCCCGCTGAGTTACTCCAGCATCTTGTGTTCTGCATGTACCTGTCTTAAGTGCCTTTTCAATCCTGTTGTCGTCCCAGCCTCAAATACCTCCTCTGACAGCTCGTTCCATACACCCACCACCCTCTGTGTGGAAAAAGTTACCCCTCAGATTCCTATTAAATCTTTCCCCCTTCACCTTCAACCCATGTCCTCTGGTCCTCGATTCCCCTACTCTGGGCAAGAGACTCTGTGCGTCTACCCGATCTATTCCTCTCATGATTTTATACACCGCTATAAGATCACCCCCTCATCCTCCTGCGCTCCAAGGAATAGAGTCACAGCCTGCCCCAACCTCTATAGCTCCTCGAGTCCTGGCAACATCCGGGTAAATCTTCTCTCTACCCTTTCCAGCTTGACGACATCTTTCCTATAACATGGTGCCCAGAACTGAATTGTGTTCTGTGACAGCTGTGACGTGTTTAGTTTAGTTTAGAGATACAGCGCAGAAACAGGCCCTTCGGCCCAACTCACCCATCCCAACTCAGCTGCCCGTGTCTGGTCCTTATCCCTCACAGCCTCTCCTATCCACATACCTGCATAAGTGTTGTTACAGTCCCTGCCTCAACCACCTGAGGAAGGAAATCTGAGGAAGGACATAACAGCCATAGAGGGAGTGCAGAGAAGGTTCACCAGACTGATTCCTGGGATGTCAGGACTTTCATATGAAGAAAAGACTGGATAGACTTGGCTTATACTCGCTAGAATTTAGGAGATTGAGAGGGGATCTTATAGAAACGTACAAAATTCTTATGGGGTTGGACAGGCTAGATGCAGGAAGATTGTTCCCGATGTTGGGGAAGTCCAGGACAAGGGGTCACAGCTTAAGGATAAGGGGGAAATCCTTTAAGACCGAGATGAGGAAAAACTTTTTCACACAGAGAGTGGTGAATCTCTGGAACTCTCTGCCACAGAGGGTAGTTGAGGCCAGTTCATTGGCTATATTTAAGAGGGAGTTAGATGCGGCCCTTGTGGCTAAAGGGATCAGGGGGTATGGAGAGAAGGCAGGTACGGGATACCGAGTTGGATGATCAGCCATGATCGTATTGAATGGCGGTGCAGGCTCGAAGGGCCGAATGGCCTACTCCTGCACCTGTTGTCTATGTATCTATGTATCTATGTACCTCCTCCGACAGCTCGTTCCATACTCCCGCCATCCTTCCCACTCCTGTTAAATCTTTCCCCATCTCAATGTGAATCTGTGATCCTTGATTCCCATCCCTCACCGCCTCTCGCAGCCGGCGCTCCCCCTCCCCGCAGTGCGAGGCAGTGTTTGGGGGGACGGTGGGTGTGGGGGAGATCGGCCGGCCGGCCCCGCTGGTCTTGTCTCACTCTCCCCTTCTCTTCATTGCAGTAGGTCGACCTCCGAGTGACTTTAGAAAATTGAAAGCAGGTTCGGTGCTAACCTCTCCCTTTCTCTCTCTCTCTCTCTCTCTCTCTCTCTCTCTACCGTCATACTGCGCGTCAGGGCCGCTGGGTGTGAGGGAAGGGACTCGGGCGTGTTTGCACACGTGTGTGTGTGTCTGTGAGTGAATGTGTGTGTGAGTGCGTGCGTCTGAGTGAGTGCGAGTGTGTGTGTGTGAGTGTGTGTATCTGAGTGAGTGTGTCTGAGTGAGTACGTGTGTTTGTGTGTGAGTGTCTGTGTGAGTACGTTTGTTTGTGTGTGTGTGCCTGTGAGTTAGTGTGTGTGTCTGTGTAAGTGACTATGTCTGTGTGTGAGTGAGTGTCTGTGTGTGTGAGTGTGTCTGAGTGTGTCTGTGTGTGAGTGTGTCTGTGTGAGTGTGTCTGAGTGAGTGAGTATGTCTGTGTGAGTGAGTGTGTCTGTGTCTGAGTGTGTCTGAGTGTGTGTGAGAGTGAGTACGTGGTCTTCTGTGTGAGTGTGTCTGAGTGAGTACGTGTGTTTGTGAGTGTCTGTGTCTGTGTGAGTACGTTGTGTTTGTGTGTGTGTGTGTGTGAGTACGTGTGTTTGTGTGTGTGTGTGTGTGTGTGTGTGTGTCTGTGAGTGAGTGTGTCTGAGTGTGAGTGTCTGTGAGTGAGTACGTGTGTTTGTGTGTGAGTGAGTGTGTCTGTGAGTGAGTGTGTCTGTGAGTGAGTGTCTGTGTGTGTGTGTGTGTGTCTGTGTGAGTGAGTGTGTCTGTGTGAGTGAGTGTCTGTGTGTGTGTGTGTCTGTGTGAGTGAGTGTGTCTGTGAGTGTGTGTCTGAGTGAGTGTGTCTGTGTGTGTGAGTATGTCTGGGTGAGTGAGTACGTGTGTCTGGGTGAGTGTGTGTGAGTGAGTGTGTGTGTCTGAGTGCGTGTGTCTGAGTGAGTGTGTGTGTCTGTGAGTGTGTGTGTGTGCGTGCGTGTCTGTCTGTGGGTGCGTACATGTGTAATGTGTGTGTCTGTGCGTCTGAATGCATGCGCATGTGTGTGTTGTCTTTTTGCATGTGTGTGTTTACATGTGTGTTTGTGTGCGCACACGTGTGTCTCTGTCTATCTGTCAGTTTGTCTGCATTCATTTGTGTGTGTGTCTGTCTTATTTGTATCTGTCTGTCTGTGTGTGTGGATCTGTGTGGGTGTGTGGGTCTGTGTGTGTGGGTCTGTGTGTATCAGTGAGTGTCTGTATCTGTGTGTGTGCATCAGTGTGTGTGTGTCAGTGTGTGTGTGTCAGTGTGTGTGTATCAGTGTGTGTGTGTCAGTGTGTGTGTGTGTGTCAGTGTGTGTGTGTATCAGTGTGTGTGTGTATCAGTGTGTGTGTGTATCAGTGTGTGTGTATCACAGTGTGTGTGTGTATCAGTGTGTGTGTGTATCACAGTGTGTGTGTGTATCACAGTGTGTGTGTGTATCACAGTGTGTGTGTGTATCACAGTGTGTGTGTGTATCACAGTGTGTGTGTGTATCAGTGTGTGTGTGTATCAGTGTGTGTGTGTATCAGTGTGTGTGTGTATCAGTGTGTGTGTGTGTATGTGTGTGTGTCAGTGTGTGTGTGTATCAGTGTGTGTGTGTATCAGTGTGTGTGTGTGTCTGTGTGTGTGTGTCAGTGTGTGTGTATCAGTGTGTGTGTGTATCACCGTGTCTGTGTCAGTGTGTGTGTGTATCACAGTGTGTGTGTGTATCAGTGTGTGTGTATCAGTGTGTGTGTATCAGTGTGTGTGTGTATCAGTGTGTGTGTGTATCAGTGTGTGTGTGTATCAGTGTGTGTGTGTATCAGTGTGTGTGTGTATCAGTGTGTGTGTGTGTATCAATGTGTGTGTGTATCACAGTGTGTGTGTATCAGTGTGTGTGTGTATCAGTGTGTGTGTGTATCAGTGTGTGTGTGTGTCAGTGTGTGTGTGTATCACAGTGTGTGTGTGTATCAGTGTGTGTGTGTATCACAGTGTGTGTGTGTATCAGTGTGTGTGTGTATCACAGTGTGTGTGTGTATCAGTGTGTGTGTGTATCAGTGTGTGTGTGTATCAGTGTGTGTGTATCAGTGTGTGTGTGTATCAGTGTGTGTGTGTCAGTGTGTGTGTGTCAGTGTGTGTGTGTGTCAGTGTGTGTGTGTGTCAGTGTGTATCAGTGTGTGTGGGTCAGTGAGTGTGTGTATCAGTGTGTGTGTGTGTCTGTGTGTGTGTGTCAGTGTGTGTGTGTATCAGTGTGTGTGTGTGTGGATGCGTGTGTATCAGTGTGTGTGTCAGTGTGTGTGTGTCAGTGTGTGTGTGTGTGTCACAGTGTGCGTGTGTGTAACGTGAGTGTCCCGCGGTGCAGCCCGTGAGCCGGTACGGACGTTGCCGTGCCGCCGGTTAGCCGCGGGCTGCCGCCCTGCGGGGCTGCATGAACGGTGGGACTCTGCGGCAACACCGCCGGCCTCTCTCACCGCCACCGTTTGCCGTTCTCCCCCGCTGCAGCCAAGAAGGGTCCGGACGGCCTGGCGCTGCCCAACAACTACTGCGACTTCTGCTTGGGAGACTCGCGGCTCAACAAGAAGACCGGCCAGTCAGAGGAGCTGGT
>JAXLNO010003110.1:0-73529 GCA_038087875.1 Malacoraja senta
ATAAAGACCTATCTTGATCAACATCTCTCTGTAACTTAGGTGCTGAAACCCAGGCAACATTCTAGTAAATCTCTTCTGTACTCTTTCTATTTTGTTGACCTTTCCTATAATTTGGCGACCAGAATTGTACACCATATTCCAGAATTGGCCTCACAATGCCCTGTACAATTTTAACATTACATCCCAACTTCTATACTCAATGCTCTGATATATAAAGGCCAGCACACCAAAAGCTTTCTTTACCACCCTATCTACATGAGATTCCACCTTCAGGGAACAGTTATTCCTAGATCCCTCTGTTCTACTGCATTCCTCAATTTGCTACCATTTACCACGTACGTCCTATTTTGATTTGTCCTACCAAGATGTAGCAAGTCACACTTATCAGCAATAAATCCATCTGCCATCTTTCAGCCCACTCTTCCAAATGGCCTAAATCTCTCTGTGGACTTTGAGAATCTACTTCATTATCCACAACACCACCTATCTTAGTATCATCTGCATACTTACTAATCCAATTTACCACACCATCATCCAGATCATTGATGTATATGACAAACAACAGTGGACCCAACACAGATCCCTGAGGCACCCCACTAGTCTCTTCTTGTCATTTTGAAGCTCTTGCAGCTGTCGGAGCAGGTGAGGGACCTCTCGCCGGAGTGCACCGGGATGGGCCGCAGCAGGTTGGGGTAGTTGGTGGATTTCATGTCGCACTCCAAGCAGTCGAATGGGCGTTCTCCCGCCACTGGGCCTCCAGCCAGCTTGGGTACTGCCAGGCTTTGCCACACACGTCGCACTCATAATGCCTCTCCTTGTCCTCTCCATGTTGTCGTCCACCGTCGCCAGCCCCTCGAACCTCAGCCCACACACCGAGCAGATGGGGGCTCACTGGCACCTTGGCCGCCCTCAATGGCCGATCATGTCCCCGTCTCTCCGTCACAGCTACTAAACCCTGCAGGAGGGGAACACAGAGGGTCAACAAGCTGGCAAACAGGACATTACTAATGCGTGAACATTAGTCATTTTTTTAGGGGGGGAAGGGGAATGAGAGGAGTGGGGGGTGAGAGGGGGTGCCGCACCGACCCGGTCACTGAACGTTGGCTTACAGGCACAGCAGGCAGTGAAGAAAGGTAATGGAATTTTGGCCTTCGTAACAAGAGGATTTCAGTATAGGAGTAAAAAGGTTCTTCTGCAGTTGTATAGGGCTTGGTAGAGTTCATGCAAAATATATTTGACAGCAACCATGCAGAGAGAGCACCAGCACTCAAAGAGGACAAAGAATGCTGGTATTTTCCCATATTTTGGAGTATACCATCCCCAGAAACCTGGATAGATCCGTGTGCTTTTGACTCCAGTGCACAATATGATGGTGTCTCCCTGAATGACGTGCTGCTATCTGGACCGGATCTTAACAACAGCCTGTTAGGTGTACTCCTGAGGTTCAGACGAGAACAAGTGGCCATCGTGGCGGACATACAACGGATGTTCCACTGTTTCTTGGTACGAGAAGACTGTAGAGATTTCTTGCGCTTTCTGTGGTACGGTGACAATAACTTGGACAATGAAATTGTTGACTACCGCATGAGAGTCCACTTCTTCGGAAACAGCCCATCCCCAGCAGTAGCCATCTTCGGGCTGAGGAAGGCTGCAAGAGTAAAAGAGAAGGACTTCGGTAGTGTTGTGAGACACATCATCGGGAGAGATTTATTTCTATGTGGATGACGCACTGAAATCACTCCCTACAGAGGGCAGAAGCCATCAGCCTCCTGAAACGTGCACAGGAAATGTTGGCACTCTCCAAACTTAGGCTTCACAAAATAGCCTCGAACAAGAGGGAAGTACTGGATGCCTTTCCTGCAAGCGACTGAGCCAAAGATATCAAAGACCTTAGATCTTTCAGTGGATAACTTACCTATTCAACGAAGCCTTGGCGTGAGTTGGAACATCACGTCAGGCACATTCATTTGCCATGTTCCTGAAAGTCAAAAACCTTTCACTCGCAGAGGTGTTCTCTCAACAGTTAACAGCATATTTGACCCCTTAGGGTTCCTCGCTCCAGTAACCATTCAAGGAAGGCTCATTCTCAGGGAACTTACCTCTGAAGCCACAGACTGGGGCATGCCTCTCCCTGAAGACAAGCAAGAAGATTGGGCTGGATGGCAAGCTTCACTGCAAGAACTGAAAGAGTTGCATGTTCCATGCGCCTACTCATCCTTCTCCAGCGCAAAGGCCCAGAACAAAGCGTTGCATGTGTTCTCTGATGCTTCAGTCAAGGCTATAGCTGCAGTCGCTTACCTGAAGCTTACAGCTCAAGATGGTCATAGTGAGGTAGGCTTTGTGTTTGGTAAGGCTAAACTGGCTCCTCAACCCCATCTATTATTACCCAGGCTGGAGTTGTGTGCCGCAGTGCTGGCTGTGGAGGTTGCAGAACTCATCGTCAAAGAACTTGACCTCAAACTAGACACAATCACTTTCTACACTAACAGCAAAGTGGTGTTAGGCTACATACACAATCAGACAAGAAGATTCTACGTGTATGTAAACAACCGTTCAGCGCACCAGGATGTCTACTCAACCAGAGCAATGGAGATATGTTCCGACGGAACAGAACCTAGCAGACCATGGTTCACGGTCTGTGCCAGCAGCCTGCCTGGCTGCTACTACCTGGTGATCAGGACCAACCTTCCTGTGTGCACCAGGGACAGCAGTCCAAGAGGACAATGCCTCATTCTATGACCTTGTTGAACCTGAGTCAGATGTGGAGATGCGTTCCAAGGTTAAAGTCCTCGCCACTGAAGTTACTCAGATGCTACCTATCTCAAAGCGCTTTGAGCGTTACTCTGATTGGAGGTCTCTCACAAAAGCATTGGCACGCTTGTCTCACCTTGCTAAAGGTTTTGATCATTCATTGGATAATGGCAGCTGTGTTGGATGGCACAGTTGCAAGAAAAGTGTATCCACAGCAGACTTCGCTAAAGCCGAGCACACTATCATCAGATGTGTTCAACGAGAAGCATACGCTGAGGAGTTCAAATGCATTCAAGCAGGGCAGAACCTCTCTAAAAACAGTGCTCTGTACAAGCTTCACCCGCTCATTGACAGGGAAGGATTACTGCGAGTACGAGGACATCTTACTCAGGCAGAGATCCCAAAGAGTGAAGCCAACCCTCTCATCATCCCAGGTCGGCATCATGTTGCAACATTGCTCATTCGCCACCATCACGAATGTGTGCAGCACCAGGGAAGACACCTTTACTGAGGGTGCCATCCGCGCTGGTGGTTTGTGGATAGTTGGAGCAAAAAGGCGCATCAGTGGTGTCCTCCACAAATGCATAATCTGCAAGAAACTTCGTGGAAAAACAGATCAGCAGCAAATGTCAGACCTGCCTGCGGAACGTCTACAGACAGACCCACCATTCTCCTACGTCGGCCTGGATGTGTTTGGACCATGGGAAGTTGCAGCACATCACACAAGAGGAGGGCATGCCAATAGTAAGATGTGGGCAGTGCTGTTCTCATGCATGTCTACTAGAGCTATCCATGTTGAAGTAATTGGAACAATGAGCTCATCCAGCTTCATCAATGCACTCAGAAGATTCTTCTCAATCAGAGGGCCTGCCAAACAGTTGCGCTCTGACTGCGGAACCAACTTTGTTGGAGCAAACAAGCTCAAGTTGGATCCTCCAAAACAAGGGCAGACAAGTATTGATAACTACCTTCTTGAGCAGAAATGCACATGGGTGTTCAACCCTCCGCACTCATCGCACATGGGCGGAGCCTGGGAACGCATGATAGGGATTGCAAGGCGCATTCTAGATTCCATGCTTCTTCAGATCGGGCATTCTCATCTCACGCACGAGGTCCTAACCACTCTGATGGCTGAAGTCATCACCATTGTCAACGCAAGACCCCTGGTTCCCGTTTCATGCGATCCAGAGTCACCCCTCATTTTAACACCTTCAATGCTCCTGACTCAGAAGATCGTCTCTCTCCCTCCCGCTCCAGTGGATTATCTCCAAAGGGGACCTGTTCAAGAGTCAGTGGAAGAGGGTTCAAGTCTTGGCGGATACATTCTGGGCCAGATGGCGTAGAGAGCACCTCAGTACACTACAAAGTCGTCAGAAATGGCAAACCAAAAGACCTATTCTGAGAGAAGGAGACATTGTTCTCATGAAGGACAACCAGGCAAGAAGGAGCGAATGGCCTATGGGTGTCATTGTTAAGACTCATCTCAGCAAAGATGGGATCGTCTGAAAGGTAGAAGTCAAGGTGACATGGCAAGGAAATGTGAAGACCTTCTCAAGACCTATCTCAGAGGTCATCCTCCTCTTGACTCCGGAGTGTTAGGAGATGTATGTGTGGGCATCTAGTGATGCCAGGCGGGGAGTGTTACGGACCTCCTGGACTTTAGTTGGCCATCTAGTGGTTATTCTGTGTAATGTTTTGGTTGGCCATCTAGTGATTACCTTTGAGAAACGTTGGGTGGCCATCTTTCAAATTTAAAACAAACCACCATCCTCATCTCTGTCAAGACGTAGACAAACTCTAGTGCCTCCTCATCTCTGTCAATCCCTAACACAGCATTGTCTTTTCACACTTTATTCCATTAAACTCTCAAAATTCACAACTGCCTGTTCCTTTGTAGGGAGATGGAAGGAGTGTTTAACTAAACCGAATAGCTGAGCAGTCTGTGTTCAGTGAAGGCAGCAAATACATACTTGGATATCTAGATAGATAGCTAGACTGAGCAACATACTGGATAGCTAGGTAGCCAACTAGACTGAGGCTACATACTGGACAACTAGGTAGCTAGCTAGAATGAACTACATACTGGATAGCTAGCTAGATGGCTACATATAGGGGAGGGTGCCTAGAAATAGGGGGGATTTAGGGAAGGGCACCTGGAAATGTGGATTTAGGGTAGGGCATGTAAATGGGAGGGGGATTTAGGGGAGGGCACCTTTAAATGGTGAATTAGGAGGGCATCTGTAAAATGGTGAATTAGGGGAGGGCACCTTTAAATGGTGCAGTAGGGAAGGCATCTGTAAATTTAGGGTAGATTTAGGGGAGAGTACCTGTAAAGGAGTAATACAAAATGAGCAATGACAACTGAAGCTTTACAACAACAACTGGTGTGTTGTTACACCAATCCATGTAACAATCTCATAAATTATTTCCCCCTCATTCATTTATTCTCACGTGTACCGAAGGTACAGTGAAAAGTTTTAGTCGTGTGCTAACCAGTTAGCAGAAAGACAAAACATGATCACAATTGAGCCAGCTAGATGGCTACATCCTGTATAACTAGGTAGCTGGCTGAAGTAATCTACATACTGGGCAGTTAGGTAGATAGCAAGACTGAGCTACCAACTGGATAACTAGGTAGCTAGCTACATGGCTACAGACTGGATAGCTAGCTACATACTGGTGTTTCATAATTACAAACAACTGAATTGGAAGAACAGCACCTCATATTTCGCTTGGGCAGCTTACACCCCAGCGGTATCAGGCCCGTACGAAGCTTTTCAAAAAGGGGGGTGGCATGACAGGATTACAAAAATTTGATGTGAAATAATGTGCACGCAGCGCAAATCACAAGCGGGAAGCCCCTCGCGGCCGGGTCTCAGGGCCCGCTTAAAGGGACAGCTCTGGGGTTTTAGATGCTCTCTGGTGCATTCTGAGCCTTATTTTGGAGCATTTTTGCACCAAATTTCAGAAATAATTTTGGTTGAGTCAAGAGTAATGAGTGGTTGGAATGGGGTGATTAGGGTCATTGTTGTATACATTTTTTTTTTAATCAAATATTGTTGTCCTTGTTTTAATAATCAAGTTGTACTGTTGTAAAATGTTATGTAAAATGTTATAAAGGAGCATGCAAAAACTGAAAATAATATACTGTAAGTTTTTGCAGTAAAGAAAAACTTTTTTAGAAAATGTTTTGTGTGTTGATTTGATTGCCTGTTACTGTTAGACTGTGTTAGTGTGTGCAGTGCATCTTTAATGGTCCTCCTGACCTAACAACTTCACATCACATCAACTTCAACATGAAATAGTTCCATTTTCCAAGAATGTAACTGTGCAAACCTACTCACCACTTTGTCCAAATCATGGGCAAAGTCACAGTGAATGTGCATTAAGGCGAGTGCAGACAGCCTGTCATTGCTCATGGAAGTCCTGGCATAGTGATGCAGGTGGCGGACACTCGTGGCACGCCTGCATATATTGCCATATAGCCATAAATCATGTTTTCCAGTTCCATTTTCCAATAATGTAACTGCGCAATCCTAGTCATGACTTTGTCCAAGTTATGGGCAAAGTCATAGTGAATGTGGATTAAGGTGCACAAGTAACTACACCAGCAGCACCCCAGGGTGCACAAGTAACTACTCCAGCAGCACCCCAGGGTGCACAAGTAACTACACCAGCAGCACCCCAGAGTGCACAAGTAACTACACCAGCAGCACCCAAGGGTGCACAAGTAACTACACCAGCAGCACCCAAGGGTGCACAAGTAACTACTCCAGCAGCACCCAAGGGTGCACAAGTAACTACACCAGCAGCACCCAAGGGTGCACAAGTAACTACTCCAGCAGCACCCAAGGGTGCACAAGTAACCACACCAGCACCACACCAGCAGCACCCAAGGGTGCACCAGTCACCACGCCAGCAGCGCGCAGAGAGGCAGCAGCAGGTCGCTACAAGGAGCCGCTCAAGCGGCAGGTTGGTGAAGGCGGATTACGGAGCTAGCACACCGACATCAGCTGCCGCTTCTCCCGAGCGTGCTCGGGCTTGGACAGTTTCTTCGAGCACTGCGGACTCGAGCCTGAGATGATCGAGAACCTGGCCAGGGAGAAGTTTGCCGCCGAAGCCGCCTTTGAAAGCCTTGCCCTCAAGTTTCGCAGCGTGAAAGGCCTGTCCCACTTGGGTGACATTTTCGGCGACAGCCTGAAAAGAGGTTGTCACGTTGTGATACGGCCTGATGCGTGCTGACACAGGTAGTGACGCGCGGTGACTCCCTGTCACCTCTGTATTTTGGAATGTTCAAAATCCAGGGGCGACATCTGGCTGTCTCATCATGTCGTGCGCCCTGTCACACTCTGACGTATGTTGCCCTGAAGGGGATGACCGGTTAGGGTCAGTGTTGGGGTTAGGGACCACAGATGGGCTGTAAAAGCGCCGTGGAGAGACCGGCTGCTGACAAGGCCAAGCACTTGAAGAGCCAGACGGCGAGGGGGTGCAAAGTGGAGCCCAATGGTTTGGGCACCTCTGCCCCCGAGGAAGGCAGCAGCAGCAGCACCGGGGGCCAGCAGCCTGGTCCGGCAGCTGCTGCCCGGCTCTAGCGGCTGTGGCGACAAGCAGCAGGGGATGGCAACGGGAGCAGAAACATCGGAAGGGGGAGAATTAGCAGAGGGTACAGAGGCTGAAGCACCCCAGGGTGCACAAGTAACTACACCAGCAGCACCCCAGGGTGCTACAAGTAACTACTCCAGCAGCACCCCAGGGTGCACAAGTAACTACACCAGCAGCACCCCAGGGTGCACAAGTAACTACAGCAGCAGCACCCCAGGGTGCACAAGTAACTACTCCAGCAGCACCCAAAGGTGCACAAGTAACTACACCAGCAGCACCCCAGGGTGCACAAGTAACTACTCCAGCAGCACCCAAGGGTGCACAAGTAACCACACCAGCACCACACCAGCAGCACCCAAGGGTGCACCAGTCACCACGCCAGCAGCGCGCAGAGAGGCAGCAGAAGGTCGCTACAAGGAGCCGCTCAAGCGGCAGGTTGGTGAAGGCGGATTACGGAGCTCGCACTCCGACATCAGCTGCCGCTTCTCCCGAGCGTGCTCGGGCTTGGACAGTTTCTTCGAGCACTGCGGACTCGAGCCTGAGATGATCGAGAACCTGGCCAGGGGGAAGTTTGCCGCCGAAGCCGCCTTTGAAAGCCTTGCCCTCAAGTTTCGCAGCGTGAAAGGCCTGTCCCACTTGGGTGACATTTCGGCGACAGCCTGAAAAGAGGTTGTCACGTCGTGATACGGCCTGATGCGTGCTGACGCAGGTAGTGACGCGCGGTGACTCCCTGTCACCTCTGTATTTTGGAATGTTCAAAATCCAGGGGCGACATCTGGCTGTCTCATCATGTCGTGCGCCCTGTCACACTCTGACGTATGTTGCCCTGAAGGGGATGACCGGTTAGGGACCACAGATGGGCTGTAAAATATTCTT
This sequence comes from Malacoraja senta, assembly GCA_038087875.1. Taxonomy (NCBI): domain Eukaryota; kingdom Metazoa; phylum Chordata; class Chondrichthyes; order Rajiformes; family Rajidae; genus Malacoraja; species Malacoraja senta. Next base: position 8,230 of record JAXLNO010003110.1, read on the forward strand.
CCTTCAATGCATGGATTTTAAACATTAATATATTAAAATTAGTACAATAAAATCAATTGTGCAAATGAAAACATGTCTGTCCAGTTTTATTTACAGATGTATTGGTCCGCTTCCAGATCCAATCACCATCTCTAACTTTTCACAAGGATGGATTCAGTGCATGTAGACTGAACTCCCCTCTCCCCTCCACCCCCCACTTCCCTCCTCCCACCCCAATCCCTCCTTCTCCACTCCCCCCCTACCCTTCTCCTCCCCCCTTCTTCCCCTCCACTCCTCTCCCCCTTCTCTACTCCCCAGGGCTCTCACTTAACTTTTTTTCCCTGTTGCCAGCCGGGCAACCTAGGCAGCTTTTAAGGGTGTCAAATGACAGTTTAGGTGGTCATTTAAAATGGCTTGCATGACGCGTGCAATAATGTGCTCGGACGAAGTGTGTGGTTACCACTCGGAATTATGATCAATGAAGCATTCACATATTATTTCTGCTTCAAATAGTCACAAACTAAACATATTCACCAATCAAGACATAATATATCCCACAATGACATGCAGCAAAATTATATTACAGTATCTCAACTCTTTTCACACATTGCAATGAATGCAATTTCTATTATTTCTTTCCACTTCCAAACAAAAATGTGGTTGTATTATTCAGCATGTGATCAAACCTGTGTTAAATAATCCTGGACCATGGTAACATATATGCTTAACCATGCACACTACAGATTGATGCAAGCATGTTTTCTGTGAAGGACCGAAATTTATCATGACATGGCCATAGCATGGATCGTTATTGCTATTGGTACATAAACACTCTCGCTTCCCGCATAAAATTGCAAGGAAATTTCTAATAACTGTTAAAACTGACTATACCTATCTGACAGGTTAAACATTATACTAACTGACAAGAGATGGCCAAAGGACATCAAATGCAGCAAATGTTCTTTTGGCAATATGTTTAAAGGTGTCAAAACGCCACATTTCCAGACATTCAGATTAGATGAATGTGTTGTGAACAGCAATGAAGATACCCAGTTTGTACGCACCAGATTAAAAAAAAATTATTGATAAACGCTGTTTCCATCATTCCCACTTCAGAATTAACGTTAAAATTACAACCAAAATATCTCCTGACCAAATTCGTGATGTCTATGACCGACTGTAGAAGTAAAACCTGGATAAATCCAACGTATAGTTGTGAATGTTGTCATTAAATAACTACAGTACTGATATTAAGAGCAATGATTTGCCGTTAAAATGAATTCTGTAAGAACGGTAGCAGTGACAATCGAACACTGCGGTTTTAATGTTTCACGTGTTCACAATTTAATTCATCCATCTTTATGGATAAAATAAATAATAACATTGGGAATTAAAACACATTTGACTGCATTCCATTATCAAACTTTGTCATGTTCGCTCTGAAGACATTTCCATCGCAGTAGGGTCAGGGGAGGGGGGGGGGGGGGTGAATCAGTGCGGGATGGATAGATGGGGGGTGTTTGAGAAGGCAATCGGTGCGGAATGGATGGATTGAGGCAGAGGAATTAGTGCGTGTTGGTTGGAGTAGGTAAAATTGTGAGGGGAGAGCATGGGGGATGTCAGTGGGGTAGTACAGGATGGATGGATCAGTACAGGATGAATGGGGGTTGGTCAGCACAGTGTGGATCAGGGGGTCTGTGTAGGATAAATGGGGGGATCAGTACAGGATGAATGGGGGAGCAGTACAGGATGAATTGGGGGACCAGTGTAGGATGGATGGGGGGGGGGGGGTGCAGGAGAATCAATGGGTGGTGGATAGGAAGATCAGTGCAGGATTAGATTAGATTAGATTTAGATTAGATTTTTACTTTATTAATCCCCTTATTCAGGGGGAAATTCAGATGTCCTTGCAGCACACTAATAAAAAATACAACATAGTATTCAAAAAGAAGTTCAACACCAAAACACCAAAACATCCCCCCACAGTGGGAACCATTGTGGGGGAAGGCACAAAGTCCAGTCCCCCATCCTCTTGTCCACCCAGTCGGGCCTATTGAGGCCTCCACAGTCGCCGCCACGGCGCCCGATGTTCTCGCCGGGTGATGGTGCTCCGGCGTCGGGAGAACCCCCAGCGGCTTGGGGTGCCAGGAACGGCCGCCTTCCCACCGAAAAATAGATGGGGGAGGGGTGGTAGATGGGGGAGGGGAGCACAGGGGATGTCAGTGAGGACTAAATAGAGGGGAGAATGGGGATCAGTGTGTGGTGGAGCGGAGGGGTCCCAGGATAAGGGGGGTGGAGGGGGTGTACAAGAGAGAGAGAGAGGGGAAGGTGCAGAGGAGGTGGTGAGGAAGGAAGGTCAGCGCTTCTCGGACAACACCGGCATCATCGCACCGCTGCCTTAACTGTCCCTGTCCACCGCCAAGTGCCACCGCCAAAGGGGGAGGCAGTTGGGATCTCCTCGCCACTGCCTCCCTCCTCCGCCAACCAACAGGAAGGTGCGGGGCTGAGCGGTGCAGGTGCTTCAGATGGTGGAAGGGGGCCTCCCCCTTCTTTTCTCCCTCCCTCCCACCTCCCAGCCTCGGCGTGCGGGAGGGTTTGTTCTGAAAGCGGTTATCGTCGTTGCATGGCCGTCTTCTCCCATTCTCCAACCCCCCCCCCCCCCACCTCCCCACCTCCCACTTTCCTCGACGCGCCCCATTTGTGGACCCAGCCTGTGACAGCTAGATCCCACTAATAGTACTGCACAAAGGCCACATCATCTGTTTTAGTAACATTGACTATGGGATCAATGCAGACTTTGGGAACAACACCCCCCATCTCCCCACCCCCGCCCCCCAGACATGCTTCAAAATGGGTGGTGGGTATTTACACTCAGTGGCCAGAGCAGGTGGATGGCACTGGTACATTGACCACATTGCTTGTATCCAGTTGAAAAGCTTGCTGCCTCTGAGGGTTTGGAGAGGACCATTGGAAGAGAGATCTGCCTCTGGGACAACTCGTGGCCAACAGTTTAGTTCCCCTGAGGACATTGGGGGTTCGACTCCAACTCCTGGGGCCCCTGTGTCACATTTAGTTCAGAGATACAAGGCCCTTAGGCCTACCGAATCCGCACCGACCAGCGATCCCCCGCACACTATCCCACACACGCGAGGGACAATTTATACCAATACCAAGCCTATCAAGCTCGAGTTAGGGTTAGGGTTTCCTCCCACACTACAAAGGCGCACAGGTTTGTATAAATTGTCCCTAGCATGTGTGGGATAGCGTGCGGGGGATCGCTAGTCGCAGGCTTGGGCCTGGCAGGTGGTGTGTGGGCAGGGGGGTGGGGAAGCGAGGGCCCGAGGCATGGGCGGGAGAGGTGCGGGGTGGGGTGGGAAAGGCAAGGGTAGGGGGTGAGAAAGGCAAGGTTGGGGGCGAGGGACCCGGGGGGTGGGGGTGGCGTGGGCACGGCCGGAGCAGCGCCTGGTGTCGGGTCATGGCTGCTGCCAGGACTGCGCATGTTGTCCGTTGTTTAAAAAGGGTTCTAAGAGTAAACCTAGCAATTATAGACCTGTTAGTTTGACGTCAGTGGTGGGCAAATTAATGGAAAGGATACTTAGAGATAATATATATAAGCATCTGGATCAACAGGGTCTGATTAGGAACAGTCAACATGGATTTGTGCCTGGAAGGTCATGTTTGACTAATTTTGTTGAATTTTTTGAAGAGGTTACTAGGGAAATTGATGGGGGTAAAGCAGTGGATGTTGTCTATATGGACTTCAGTAAGGCCTTTGACAAGGTTCCTCATGGAAGGTTGGTTAAGAAGATTCAATTGTTGGGTATTAATGGTGGAGTAGCAAGATGGATTCAACAGTGGCTGAATGGGAGATGCCAAAGAGTAATGGTGGATAACTGTTTGTCAGGTTGGAGGCCGGTGACTAGTGGGGTGCCTCAGGGATCTGTGTTGGGTCCACTGTTGTTTGTCATGTACATCAATGATCTGGATGATGGTGTGGAAAATTGGATTAGTAAGTATGCAGATGATACTAAGATAGGTGGTGTTGTGGATAATGAAGTAGATTTTCAAAGTCTACAGAGAGGATTTAGGCCATTTGGAAGAGTGGGCTGAAAGATAGCAGATGGAGTTTAATGCTGATAAATGTGAGGTGCTACATCTTGGCAGGACAAACCAAAATAGGACGTACATGGTAAATGGTAGCGAATTGAGGAATGCAGTTGAACAGAGGGATCTAGGAATAACTGTGCATAGTTCCCTTAAGGTGGAATCTCATGTAGATAGGGTGGTAAAGAAAGCTTTTGGTGTGCTGGCCTTTAGAAATCAGAGCATTGAATATAGAAGTTGGGATGTAATGTTAAAATTGTACAAGGCATTGGTGATGCCAAATTCTGGAGTATGGAGTACAATTTTGGTCGCCTAATTAGAGGAAGGATGTCAACAAAATAGAGAGAGTACAGAGGAGATTTACTAGAATGTTGCCTGTGTTTCAGCAACTAAGTTACAGAGAAAGGTTGAACAAGTTAGGTCTTTATTCTTTGGAGCGCAGAAGGTTAAGGGGGGACTTGATAGAAGTCTTTAAAATGATGAGCGGGTTAGACAGAGTTTGACGTGGATAAGATTTTCATTCATGAGAGTAGGGAAGATTCAAATAAGGGGACATGACTTGAGAATTAAAGGACAGAAGTTTAGGGGTAACATTAGGGGGAACTTCTTTACTCAGAGAGTGGTGGCTGTGTGGAATGAGCTTCCAGTGGAAGTGGTGGAGGCAGGTTCGATTTTATCCTTTAAAAATAGATTGGAGGGGTATATGGACGGGAAAGGAATGGAGGGTTATGGTCTGAGTGCAGGTAGATGGGACTAGGGGGAAGAAAGTAGAAAAAAAAAAAAAAAAAGTGTTCGGCACGGACTTGAAGGGTCGAGATGGCCTGTTTCCCGTGCTGTAATGGTTATATGGTTATATGGGTATATGGGTTCAGATTCAGTGTTTCACGCTTCCCGCCCGGCGATGGGAGAACGGTCTCCCCAGACCAACCGCCATCAGTGGACGGGATTCGTTCCTGCCACCACGCTGACCGACGGCAAGGCTCCGACGCCGCGGATGTAGCCGAAGGACCGGGCGGGCAGACACCGCACTTTCCCTCCCACCCCCTCCCCCCCAGGCCCAGGAGGTACGGGAACTTTTTTTCCCAAATCATCCCGCAGGTCGGATTGGACCCTCCCGGCAACGCAACGCAATATTTCACGGTCCCACTCACCCAAACTAGGCCCGGGGTGTCGAAGCGATGCACTGAAAATGGCGGTGATCTGATCCCGCCCACTGCACACGCGCAGAGAGACAGCGTCATTTTGTGTCGCTTCTGCATCTTTGGTCACCATCTTCCCTCCATTGTACAGGCATGGATGGTCGCAAATATATTTTTTTCAAATCATCAGGGAGCCAGAATTTCCCGAATTTCTCGTAAATTCCTTCAAAGTGGAAACTTTGCGCTCCAATTAAAAAAATATATATATTCTCTGATTTTTTTTTACTCTGGAAAAATAGGGGGTGCCTCCCTTCGGACGGCCATGGGTATGATCATTGACTTTCTCTAGCCTCAAGTAACCCTTGCTTTCCCTCTCTCTGTTCCTCCACCACTTTATTGTTCTGCTAGTTTCCCTGTTTGTATCTCTTCATGACCACCATAGACCATTGTGGGTTCCACCTTTCCTGGGCCATCGTTTCAGGCTCTGATTTTGTTCTGTACCTTCCCATAACTCTCGTTTCCCTTTCCCCGCCTCTCAGTCTGAAGAAGGTCTCGACCCAAAACAACACATTTTCTCCAGATATGCTGCCTGCCCCGCTGAGTTATCTCCGGCTTTTGTGTCTATCTTTGGTGGGATTCGATGGGCCGAAAGGCCTGTCTCACGCTGTATCTCGAAATTAAAACTTAACCAAATTAACATTTGATGTCCCAGCTCATTGAGTTACATTATATGCATAAATTGGCTTGGCATAACAGTTTAAAATTGCTCTTGTGTCATCATCGGCGGTCACTCGAAACGAGTATGACTGTCCTCTCCACTTGTGGGTCTGCAGATGTCTGTAAAGGCCGATCCGCGATCCACACACCTTGGTGCAATGTGGGCAGTGGAGACTGGCGGCGGTTGGTAGTTGTCGAGCCTCCTTCTCTCTCTCCTTACGGTGCTGTCGCCTTGTTTCTGCAACACGGCGTGGTTCCATTTCGTGAAGTGCAGCTCATTCCTGCACGGACTTACTCCAGGAGTGCATGTCTAGTGCAATGCACTCCCAGTTGCTTGATGTGATGTGGAATTTCTTCAGACTGTTCTTGGTGTTGTCCTTGAAGCTTTTCTTTGGCCTGCCGGGGGTGCGCCGACCTTCCTTCAGTTGAGAGTACAGGATTTGTTTAGGGAGACGTATGTTGAACATGCGGATGATATGGCCAGTCCATCGAAGTTGGTGCTGCATTATTGTGGTGGTGATGCTGCTCATGTTGGCTTCCTCCAAAACGCGGATGTTGGTGCATTTGTCCTCCCAGCTGATCCTCAGAAATTTACGTAAGGATCTTCGATGATATTGTTCCAGGGTTCTCAGGTGCCTGCTGTAGGTGGTCCACGACTCGGCTCCATACAACAGGGTGGAGAGGACAACAGCTCTGTAGCCCAGCAGTTTTGTTTGAGCCTTTAGGTCTCTGTCTTCAAAGACTCTTCTCCTGAGTCTGGCGTAGGCTCCGCTGGCACAACTCAGGCGATGGTTGACCTCAGAGTCGATGTCAGCTTTTGAGGAAAGAATGCTGCCAAGGTAGGGGAAGTGGTCAACGTTTTCAAGAGTGGTGTCGTCCACTTTTAGACGGCTGGTTGGGTGGAGGTTGATGTGGGACCTGGGTCTAGGCCCATGGCTGTATGCCTTGGCAAAGGCATTCAAGATGCACTGGAGGTCTTCTGCAGAGTGTGCTGCAATTGCGCAGTCGTCCGCATACAGAAGCTCCATGATGGCGGTGTTATTGACTTTGCTCTTGGCCTTCAACCTAGGTCAGTGCGGACTCGTGGGCCTGTTTCCGCGCTGTATCTTTAAACTAAACTAAATTATTAACAGTGTTGGATGCAACTGCGGATGCTGGTTTAAACCGAAGATTGACACGAAATGCTGGAGTAACTCAGTGGGAGAGGCAGCATCTCTGGTGAGAAGGAATGGGTGACGTTTGGGGTCGTGAAAAGCCACGAAAATTCAAGACGTGAAAAGCCATGAAAATTAAAGACGTAAAAGGCAATGGCAATTCAAAACTTGAAAAGCCACAAAATTCAAGACATGAAAAGCCACGAAAATTCATGACGTGAAAAGCCACGAAAAATCAAGACATGAAAAGCCGTGAAAATTCAAGACATGAAAAGCCACAAAAATTGAAGACATGAAAAGCCACGAATATTCCAGACGTGAAAATCCACGAAAATTCAAGATGTGAAAGAAAACACAAAAATTCAAGACTTGAAATGCCACAAAAATTCAAGACGTGAAAATCAATTACTATTCAAGACGTGAAAAGCCATGAAAATTCAAGACGTTGAAAGCTACGAAAGTTCAAGACATGAAACGCAATGACAATTCAAGACGTGAAAAGCCATGAAAAATCAAGACATGAAAAGCCATGAAAATTCAAGACATGAAAAGCCACGAAAATTCAAGACATGAAAAGCCACGAAAATTCAAGACGGGGAAATGTCCAGGATGCGCTGTCCCTCCATCAGAGCGCATGTGTGAAGATGCTGCCGATCTGTGGCTGAGTGAGTTTGCTAACGATACCAAGATTGGAGGAGTTGCAGAAAGTGAGGAAGCTGTTGGAAAATACTGCGGGATGAAGATCAGATGCAGAAATGGGCAGAGAAATGGCAGGTAGATAAAAATGCTGGAGAAACTCAGCGGGTGCGGCAGCATCTATGGAGCGATGGAAATAGGCAACATTTCGGGCCGAAACCCTTCTTCAGACTGATGTGGGTTGTGGGGGGGGTGGGGGGGAAGAAAGGAAGAGAAGTCCGAGGGCTGAGGGAGAGCTGAGAAGGGGTGGAAACAGTAAGGTCTACCTGAAATTGGAGGTCAATGTTCACGCCGCTGGGGTACAAACTGCCCAAACAAAATATGAGGTGCTGCTCCTCCAATTTCCGGTGGTCCTCACCCTGACCATGGAGGAAGCCCCAGGACAGAAAGGTCGGATTCGGAATGGGAGGGGGAGTTGAAGTGCTGAGCCACCGAGAGATCAGGTCGATTATTGCTGACCGAGCGGAGGAGTTCGGCGAAGCGATCGCCAAGCCTACGCTTGGTCTCACCGATGTCGATCAGCTGACATCTAGAGCAGTGGGGACAATTTACATTTATACAAAGCCAATTAACCTGCAAACTGTACCTCTTTGGTGTGGGAGGAAACAGAAGGTCTCAGGGAAAACACACAGGTCACGAGAAGAACGTACAAACTCCGTACAGTCAAGCACGCATATTCGGGATCGAACCTGGGTCTCTGGCGCTGTAAGGCAAAATGCTGGTGATCTCGGGCTTGTTTCAACAGCTTAGTCCTGTGATCTTCAAAGGAGGAGTAGTGGTGATCACAGGCTTCTTTCTGCAGTTCACATTTGCCTTAAGCAGTGCTGACAGTGCAGATTGCTACCTGGCGGCTCAACTTTAAGCTTGAAGAAGTCCTGATAGCAGAATATCCTGGCAGCCAGTCTTTGCCAGTGTGTGTGTGTGTGTGTCTTTGAACTTGCCAGCATCCTGGAAAACCAAACATTGTACCTGATACACTTTGGTGCATAATGTGTAATCATCAGATATTAATTCCAAAACTGATTTTAAAATATCAATTGTTTATTTAATACAAGACAATTCCAGGATAAAGTGTCAACAACTTAAAATAAAGGGTAACTTCTTCAGGATAGAAATTAGATATTTCTTCACTCAGAATATTTTTCAAGGGTTGAAAAAAATCAGCTGTTAATTGCATTCGAGCAAGATCAACATATAATTGATTCCAAGAAGTAATAAACCATATCACAGTAAGAGAGGAAACTGCATTTAAAGTGCAGGTCAGGCATGATCTGCCTGAAAGGTCCAGACCCGAAATGTTGCCTGTCAAGATACAAAATTGCAGCTTCCAGCCAACAGGCATCAGTCTACATTTGTGGCAATGAAGACAGTGACTATCACACTGAAGTCAGGAGCAGGCGAGCAGCACCCAGTGGCTGCTGCAAAACCACGAATGAAAAAAACAATACGTTGTTGGAGATAATCAGCAAACCAGGCAGCATCTGTAGAGGGAGAAACTGTGTGAATGTTTCAGGTTAATATTCTTTCCTCGCAGCTGGGGAAAGTTGTCAGATGGAGACAGACAACAAGAAGGATGAGGGAGATGGTCTGAATGGTCACTATTACTGTCAGTGATCCACTCCAGAGCCCACCCCTCACTGACACCGATTCCTGGGGTTGTGATGGTCTGATGATGATGAGAAGAAGGAGCAGCAGCATCTTCCCTGTCCCCAGGCCCCGGAGAGGACGGGGCGCACACGAGCTGACGTTGACGTTGACGTTGTGGTCAAGCCCCGCCCCCGCCAACGGTCGGCTCTATAAATAGCGGGAGCGAGGACGAGGCTAACGGCGGTTGGTTATTGGAGGCGGGCGGTTGGGGGCGAGGTTGGTTTGTTTCAGTGACGTGGAGTTTAGTCGAGGCGAGTCGAGTCGAGGTGAGGTCTGGTCTGGGTGTGAGGGAGGGAGGTAGGGAGGAGCAGTTTGGTCGTGAGGTATCGTCGAAGCTCAAAGGTGAAACTCCAGGGAGCTTTGATACGGAGAGCGAGCGAGCGGGCAGAAGATGCCGCATAAATGTCGTCTCTCTCCGGGGCCTGGGAACGGGGAAGATGCTGCTGCTCCTTCTCAGACCATCATTCACAGCCCCAGGAATTGGTGTCAGTGAGGAGTGGATGAGTTAGTTCCCTGGGCTCTGGAGTGGATCACTCACATTAATATTGATGGAGGTGGCAAAGTCCGGAGGGTCCCTCAAACTGACCTGTGCAACCAGCGGGTTCAGCCTCAGCAGCTACGCCGTGCACTGGGTGAAACAGGTCTCCCTCCGGGAAAGGTCTGGAGTGGGTGGCGAGGATGAGGTATAATGGTGACAACAATTACACGCCTGCCTTCAGCGGCCGATTCGAGATTTCCAAGGACAGCAGCAACGTCTATCTCCAAATGAACGGCCTGAGACTGGACGACACGGACACCTATTACTGTGCGAGATGACAACTGGGGTGCAGGAACCTCGCTGACAGTGACTTCAGGTAAGACCAATACCTCAATTCCATTTTACCCAGTTGTGTTTCATTCATTTATGGTCTTTGCAAATTCTGTAATTGACCTGAACTCGGTGAGATATTTGGAACAATTGCACGGATTTCCCGGAGACTGGCGGGTTTCTGCAGAGTTAGAATCTACCCAGTAACAGTACATTTCCCACCGCGTTGATCTGCCCCACAGTAGCAATGTTACAAAATTTTGAGATTTTAAAAATAAAGTCTGCAATTTATCCCATCAGATAAAGCATAAAAAGAAGTTTAATTTGACACTTAATTCACTTTCATATCTTCAGTATTAAAAAACTTATGGCCATTATCATACTCAGAAATTAGCATCTAGTTCCCTATTGCTTTTCCATTGACTTAACACAAAAGCTGTGATCAGGACAGTTAAAAGCCCATAACTTTCTTAAAAATTATGATAACTGAAAGAAATTTTCAGTTATTATAGATTGAAGCATTCTGAAACAAATATTAAACAATCTTACTTCGAAGACATGAAAGTAAAGCATATAATTAGTTAGTTACCTAATTGTAGCTAATTACAAAATTCAATTACTAGATCTAAACATCTATCAATTTCTTAAGAATAGATTAACATTTTTAAATAGCCTGTGTCCAAATAAGATTCACACAATAATTCACAATATAACATAATTTTTAAATCTAATTTTCATGAATTTACAGGCCAAATGGAAGGAATTGAATGTTTAATACCTGTAAATTAATGGGGATTTAATTCATCTTGCGAGTGAGGATTTCTGGAACGCGATCTTTTGGAACGTTCATTTGCGGTGAATTTAACCCCGTATTGGCATGAAAAATACTGCCGTTAATTCGGGGAATAAAATCACCGTGTCGCATGAAAAAATGTGAATTAAAGGCTTCTTAAGAAGCACTTTTATACATTTAAAGAAACCACTTTCGTTTACCTGTCCCGTGTGTGGACCCGCTTTTAAAATTACTCTAGCGCTGACATTGACAATTTAATTAAAAAAAAAATTCACAAAACGCCGGTAGGAACGATTTGTCTGCCAAGGCTTGTACTCCAACAAAATATTAACCAGGACAAGGGAGGAGAAACCCGCGTTTTAACCCCGCCCCCCCTTAAAGGCGCCAAAATCGCGCACACGGCCACTGGCAGAATTACAGTGCGACTGAAGGTAAGTTTTGTAACATACCTAACCACAGGCTGTTCTTTCCCTGAGTCTCGCCATCATCTATCTTGTGCATGCCGACCAGGCTTTCTGGGCTCGTCCCATTGGCCACATATCCTTCTCATCCATATATCGGATTTGTTTGATAATCAAAATTTCAGCTGCTTTTATAATTTCCTCTGGCAACTCATTCTAGATACCGCCTACCCAATGTGAATAAAAATGCCCCTGAAGTCCCCTTTTAAATCTCTCCCCACGCACCTTACGCCTGTGCCCTCTTGTTTTAGAAACCTCTATCCTGGGGAAAAAGACTGAACATGCACCTTATCCATGCTCCTCATGATCTTGTTCACCTCAATAAGGTTGCCGCACAGTGTCCAAAGGGGGGAAAAAACACCTTATCCTCACTCTCCCTAAAACAGAACCCCACATGTCCAGACAATATCTTGGTGAATCTTTTCCAAGTCCTTTCCAATATAATGACATCCTTCCTGTAGCTGGGTGACCAGAACTGCACGAACTCCAAAGCGTGGTCGCACTGCTGCATCATCATGTCCCAACTTTTATACTCCGTACCCTTCCATATAACCATATAACAATTACAGCATGGAAAAAGACCCTCGGCTCTTCTAGTCCGTGCCGAACACTTACTCTCACCTAGTCCCATCTACCTGCACTCAGACCATAACCCTCCATTCCTTTCCTGTCCATATACCTATCCAATTTATTTTTACACAGCTACCACTCTCTGAGTAAAGAAGTTCCCCCTAATGTTGCCCCTAAACTTTTGTCCCTTAATTCTCAAATCATGTCCTCTTGTTTGAATCTTCCCTACTCTCAATGGAAAAAGCTTATCCACGTCAACTCTGTCTATCCTTCTCATAATTTTAAAGACCTCTATCAAGTCCCCCCTTAACCTTCTGCGTCCAAAGAATAAAGACCTATCTTCAGGGCTCTCGCATAACTTTTTTTCCCTGTTGCCAGCCGGGCAACCTTGGTAGTTTTTTAGGTTGCCAACTGACAGTTTAGGTGGTCATTTAAGATGGCTTGCACGACGCGTGTGATAAGGTGCTCGGACGAAGTGCGTAGTTACCAGTCGGAATTATGCTCAATGAAGCATTCACATATTATTTCTGCTTCAAATAAAGTCACAAACTAAACATATTCACCAATCAAGACATGATATATCCCACAATGACATGCAGCAAAATTATAAGACAGTATCTCAACTCTTTTTACACATTGCAATGAATGCAATTTCTATTAGTTCTTTCCACTTCCAAACAACAATGTCGTTGGATTATTCAGCATATGATCAACCTGTGTCAATAAATCCTGGACCATGGTAACATATATACTTAACCATGCACACTACAAATTGATTGATGCAAGCATGTTTTCTGTGAAGGACCGAAAATTACCATAACATGGCCATAGCATGGGTCATTATTGCTATTGATACAGAAACACTCTCGCTTCCCACATAATTTATCCACAACAAAATATACAGGTTGCAAGGACATTTCTACAGGCGTTTTATGATAATAGCTGTTAAAACCAACTATACCCATCTGACAGGTTAAACATTACACTAGCTGACAAGATATGGCCAAAGGACATAACTGCAGCAAATGTTCTTTTGGTAATATATTTAAAGGTGTCAAGACGCCACATTACCGGACATTCAGATTAAATGTATGTGTTGTGAACAGCAATGAAGATACCCAGTTTATTGTGAGGGGAGAGCATGGGGGATGTCAGTGGTGTTGAATGGGGGGGGGGGGGGTTCAGTACAGGATGGATGGGGGTAGACAAAAGTGCTGGAGAAACTCAGCGGGTGAGGCAGCATCTATGGAGCGAAGGAAATAGGCAACAGTTTGGATCGAGACCCTTCTTCAGAATGTTCCCCCCATTCTTCTTGAATGGGAGGATCAGTACAGGATGGATGGGGGGGGGGATCAGCGCAGGATGAATGGGGGGGGTCAGTACAGTGTGGATCGGAGGGTCTGTGCAGGATGAATGGGGGATCACTACGGGATGGAAGGGGGAAGGTGCAGGGTAAATGGAGGCTGGGTTAGTACGGGATGAATGCGTGGATTAGTACAGGATGGATGGGGGATCAGTACAGGATGGATGGAGAAGTGCAGGATAGATGGGAAAGGGGTAAGTACAGGGTGAATTAGGGAACCAGTGGAGGATGGATGGGAAGGGGTGGCAGGAGAATCAATGCGAGGTGGATAGGGTGATCAGCGCAGGATGAATAGATGGGGGGGGGGGGGGTTGATGGGGAGGGGTGCACGGGATGTCAGTGAGGACTGAATAGAGGCGGGAATGGGGATCAGTGTGGGATGCAGTGGAGGTGTCCCAGGATAAGGGGGGGGGGTGGAGGGGGCGTACAAGAGAGAGGGGGGCGAGGGAGAGAGAGGGAGCGAGGTGGGGGAGGAAGGAAGGTCAGCGCTCCTCGGACAACATCGCTCCGCTGCCTTGGCCTTTGGGAACTCCTCGCCACCGCCTCCCTCCTCCGCCAGCCAACAGCAAGTTACGGGGCCGAGCGGTGCAGCTCAGAGATCCTATAGCTATAGGATCTTTGGTGCAGCTGCTTCATGTCACGTTCCTTTCCTCCAGCGATGCTGCCTGACCCGCGGAGTTTTTTGTGTCTATCTTGGGTACAAACCAGTATCTGGTTGCCAAGCCGGGCAAAATGACTTGGAGTTTAGGTTGCCCGGCGGCACTTTGAGTGGTCAGGGGCACCCGGGCAACCGCTAATTTCGTGCCCTGATCTTGTTCAACCTTTCTCTGTAACTTAGGTGCTGAAACCCAGGGAACATTCTAGTAAATCTCCTCGGCACTCCCTCTAATTTGTTGACGTCTTTCCTATAATTTGGCGACCAGAATTGTACACCATATTCCAGAATTGGCCTCACCAATGCCTTGTACAATTTTAACATTACATCCCAACTTCTATACTCAATGCTCTGATCTATAAAGGCCAGCACACCAAAAGCTTACTTTACCACCCTATCTACATCAGATTCCACCTTCAGGGAACTATGCATAGTTATTCCTAGATCCCTCTGTTCAACTGCATTCCTCAATTCGCTACCATTTACCATGTGTGTCCTATTTTGATTTGTCCTGCCAAGATGTAGCACCTCACACTTATCAGCATTAAACTACACCTGCCATCTTTCAGCCCACTCTTCCAAATGGCCTAAATCTCTCTGGAGACTTTGAAAATCTACTTCATTTTCCACAACACCACCTATCTTAGTATCATCTGCATACTTACTAATCCAATTTACCACACCATCATCCAGATGATTGATGTATATGAGAAACAACAGTGGACCAAACACAGATCCCTGAGACATCCCACTAGTCACCAAAAAGCCACCCCAGCTCCCTGTCCACCTAACTCGCCACTCTCAGCGAACCATGCCCCTGCATTTCCACATCTGTCTATTCTACAACGCTCTCCAGGCTCTACCATTTACTGTGTAAGTCCAGCCCTGGTTTGATCTACCAAAGTTCAACACCCCCTCACTTGTCAGAGTTCAATTCCATTTGGCATTCCTTGGCTCACCTTCCCAACTGATCTAGATCTTCTTGTAAACGTATCCTTCCTCACTGTCCACTCACGCACTGATTTTGGTGTCATCTGCAAACTTAGTATCAATGTCCACTATATTGTATGGCAAACTGTTAATGGAGATAACCAACAACAGTGGTCTCAGCACTGACCCTGCAGCAGTACACTTTATCCAAGCTAATTTTGAATTGATTTGGCTTGCTCATGTTGGGTTTCATGTGATCTAACCTTCCATGCCAGCCCACCATGCCAGACCTATCGGGTTCATGAGGCACAATTTCCCAAACACAAGCCATGCAGTCCCTAATCCTTGGCCCACCCTCCCAAGTGATCTATATCTTCTTGTAAACTTGGGACTATCCCTAATCAGTCCATGCCTATCCAAATACTGGTAGTTCCTGTCAAGAAGGACATTCCCACCAAATACGTCAGGCTCACTGGTGTAGATCCCTGGCTTGGCCCTAATGTACTTCTTCAATTAAGCTTCAGTATCAGCCACCCTCCAGTCATTTGGAGATTAATCTGCAGTGGAAGATGATGTAAATACCTCTGACGGAAAGTAAAGTATTTTCCTGAGCTTCCCACAAGATCAGAGGATGCAGTTGTAAGGCACTGGGGATTTATCCACCTTAATGCACTTTAAAGCTGCCATTAGCTCCTCTTTGGTCATTTGGTTATGAGCTAAGACATCACAACTCCTATGATTCAACTCATTAGCTTCCATGATCTTCTCCTCAGTTACTGCGGATAGGAAATATTCATTTAATATCTCCCCCATCTCTTGCGTCTACACGAAGGTGGCCATGCTGATCTAAATTTTAAGGGGACCTATTCTTCCCCAAACTACTTTATCGTTATTTGACTATAGAGTCTCTCTTAGGGTTTTCCTTGACCTTGCCTGTCAGAACCATTTCAGGGCCTCTTAATTGCCCAAGTGCATTCTTTAGTGTGTTCCTATGCTTCTTATACTCACTGAGGCATTCGCTTGTGCGCGACAGCCTTAATGGGTGGGCGGCGCGACCCACGTCGCAGCGGCCTCTGCAGTCCGTCTGTCTTTTTTATTTTTTTGTTTCGTTTGAGTTTCGTTTACAGGGTTTTTTTTAACTGGGTATGTGTTGGTGGGGTGGGGTGGGGGAATCTTTTAAAATCTTTTCCCTGCACGGGAGACCCGACGTTTTCCCTGTTGGGTCTCCGTTGCTGTTGGGGCCTAGCACCGTGGAGCGGCCTCCAACGGAACGACCTGGGGCTCCAGTCGCAGAGCCTGCAGACTACTCACCATCGCGCTGCTGCGGCCCGATCACGGAGATTCGGAGGCTCCAGCCGCCGGCCCGGTGCACGGTGACATCGGGAGCTCGCAGGTCCCTGGTGGGAGACCGCTTTACGGAGCTCCCGCAACGGCAACTTCTCCCGCCCGAGTTGCGGGGTTGAAAATGACCTGGAGCAGGGCCTTACATCGCCCGGCGCGGCTTTAAATGGCCGCGGGACTTGCTAGCGCCAGCCGGGGGATCCAACATCAAGACCCGGAGCGTGGCCTTGCATCGCCCCGCGCGGCTTTAATGGCCGCGGGGCTTATTTACCATTGCCCACCGGGGGCTTTGACTTTGACATCGGGAGGAGAATGGGGAGTGCAGGGGAGAGATAAGACTTTGCCTTCCATCACAGCGAGGAGGAAATTCACTGTGATGGATGTTTGTGTAAATTGTGATGTGTCTTGGTTCTTTTTACTTGTTTGTATGACTGCAGAAACCAAATTTTGTTTGAACTTGGGTTCAAATGACAACAAATAAATTGTACCATTGTATCTGAGGTATGTCTCCTGCTTTTCTCTGACCAGAGACTCCACATCACTCAAAAACCAGGATTCCATGAACGTGCCAGACATGCCCTTCACCCTAACATTAATAAGCTGCCCCTGCACTTCTGCTATCCCACTTTTGAAAGCCTCCCACGTGTCAGCCATCCCCTAACCACTAATAGACTCTCCCAAACAAACTCTGCAAGTTCCAGCCCAATGCTTCCAAAATCAGCCTTATCTCAGTTAGGATCTTCATTTGTGGGCCAGTTTCATGCTTCTCGATAACTACTTTATAACTAGTAGAGGTGTCGGAAGCAATTGCAGATGCTGGTTTAAACTGAAGATAGATACAAAAAGATGGAGTAACTCAGCGGGTCAAACAGCATCTCTGGAGAGAGGGAGTCTGTGACATTTAGGGTCAAGACCCTTCTTCAGACAGAGTCGGGGGGAAGGACTCTCAGGCTAAAGAAGAGTCTTGACCTGAAACACCATCTATTCCTTTTCTCCAGAGATGCTGTCTGACCCGTAGAGGCACTCTAGCTTTTTTGTGTTTAAAACTGGAAGTACTATGGCCACTGGTCTAAAAATGCTGCCACACTGACATCTCATCCCTTGCCTCATATCTGAAGCAGAGGTTTAGTGTTGTATTCTCTATAGCGGTTCCAGCAGAAACCTCTTTGAGTTGATTAAGGAATCTTTCTGAGATGCGGTTCACAAATTCCATCTCATCCTAGCACTTAATATTGTGGGATACCCAGTAAATATGAGGGAAGTTGAAATCTCCCACTAATACCACACTAATATTCGTCCAACTCGGCTAAAGGACAAGTATGGACGCAATCAGATGAATGAGATTCAATGAAACTATTATTTATTTTGTAAATCCAGTTACAGTTGTATAAAACATTGGTGAGATTGCATTTAGAATATTGTGTTCAGTTCTGGGCGCCATGTTATAGGAAAGATATTGTGAAGCTTAAAAGGGTTCAGAAAAGATTTACGAGGGTGTTGCCAGGATTAGAGGGGGTGAGCTATAGGGAGAGGTGTTGAGTAGGCTGGGTCTTTATTCCATGGATCATGGGAGGATGAGGGGAGAACTTATAGAGATATACAAAATCATTAGAGGAATAGCAGGGCTCTCGCTTAACTTTTTTTCTCTGTTGCCAACCTTGGCAGCTTTTTAGGTTGCCAAATGACAGTTTAGGTGGTCATTTAATATGGCTTGCATGACTCGTGCGATAATGTGCTCTGACGAAGTTCGTAGTTACCAGTCAGAATTATACTCAATGAAGCATTCACATATTATTTCTGCTTTAAATAAAGTCACAAACTAAACATATTCACCAATCAAGACATGATATACCCCACAATGATGCAGCAAAATTATAAGACAGTATCTCAACTCTTTTTACACATTGCAATTAATGTAATTTCTATTGGTTCTTTCCACTTCCAAACAAAAATGTGGTTGGATTATTCAGCGTATGATCAACTTGTGTCAATAAATCCTGGACCATGGTAACATATATGCGTACGTATAGTTGTGAATGTTGTTCATTAAATAACTACAGTACTGATACTCCATATTAAGAGCATTGATTTGTCGTTAAAATGAATTCTGTAATAACAATCGAACACTGCGGTTTTAATGTTTCACCGTGTTCACAATTTAATTAATCTATCTTTATGGATTAAAACAAATAATAACATTGGGAATTAAAACACATTTGATTGCATTCCGTTATCAAGCATAGTCAATGTTTGCTCTGAAGACATTTCCAGCACAATAGGGTCAGGGAGGGGGGTGTGTGTGAATCAGTGCGGGGTGGATAGATGGCAGGGGTGGGGGGTTAGAAGGCAGTCGGTGCAGAATGGATGGATTAAGGAAGGTGAATTAGTACGTGTTGGTTGGAGTAGGTAAAATTGTGAGGGGAGAGCACGGGGGATGTCAGTGGTGTTGAATGGGGGGGGGGTCAGTACGGGATGGATGGGGGTAGACATAAGTGCTGGAGAAACTCAGCGGATGAGGCAGCATCTATGGAGCGAAGGAAATGGGCAACGTTTTGGGTCGAGACCCTTCTTCAGACTGTTCTCCCATTCTTCTTGAATGGGAGGATCAGTACAGGATGGATGGGGGGGGGGAGATCAGCGCAGGATGATTGGGGGGGGGGTTCAGTACAGTGTGGATTGGACGGTCTGTGCAGGATGAATGGCGGAACACCACAGGATGAATGGGGGGAAGGTGCAGGGTAAATGCGTGGATCAGTACAGGATGGATGGGGGATCAGTACAGGATGAATGCGTGGATGAGTACAGGATGGATGGGGGATCAGTACAGGATGGATGGGAAAGGGGTAAGTACAGGGTGAATTGGGGAACCAGTGTAGAATGGATGGGGGGGGGGTGGCAGGAGAATCAATGCAAGGTGGATAGGGTGATCAGCGCAGGATGAATAGATGGGGCGGGGGGGTAGATGGGGAGGGGAGCACTGGGGATGTCCGTGAGGACTGAATAGACGCGGGAATGGGGATCAGTGCGGGATGGAGTGGAGGGGTCACAGGATAAGGGGGGGGCGTACGAGAGAGAGAGAGGGGGGCGAGGTGGGGAGGGAGGAAGGAAGGTCAGCGCTCCTTGGACAACATTGCCCCGCTGCCTTGGCCGTTGGGAACTCCTCGCCACCGCCTCCCTCCTCCGCCAGCCAACAGCAAGGTGCGGGGCCGAGCGGTGCAGCTCAGAAATCCTATAGCTATAAGATCTTTGATGCAGCTGCTTCAGAAGGGTCGGAGCGAATGACGGGCCCCGAACAGCGGCCGCGACAGTGGCTCCACCGCCTCCTCCGAGCCTGCCCTACTTTTTCCTCCAGCTCAGGCCCTTGAGTCCTGGCAACATTCTTGTAAATTTTGTCAGCACTCTTCTAGCCTAACGATATCTTTCCTAGAGTAGCTTGATGAAAACTGAACATTGTATTCCGAGTTCAGCCTCACCGATTTCTTGTAACACTCTAGTATAACATCCAACTTCTGAACAGTGAACTCTCATTTTAACAGACCATGGTGTGGGGGGGGGATAGTATCCGTTATTGATAAATGTCCACTTTAAACGAGAAAGGTTTTCTCCGAGATCTTCCGTTTCCTCCCACTCTCCAAAGACGTACAGGTTGTAGGTTAAGTGGCTTGGTACAAATGTAAATTGTCACTAGTGTGTGTGGGATAGTGTTTGTGTGCGGGGATTGCTGGTCGGTGCGGACTCGGTGGGCGGAAGGGCCTGTTTCTGTGCTATATCACTAAACTAAACTAAACTAAAGCAGATCATCTATGGAAAGAAAGCAGAGCATCTTTATTGGTACATTATGACTTGACGGGGATTTCAAATCCCGCACGAGATGCCTTCAAGAATGGAGCGTGCATTTCTATCAGTCATAGAATATAGGTGCAGGAGTAGATCATTCAGCCCTTCGAGCCAGCACTGCCATTCTATATTATCATGGCTGATCATCTAAAATCAGTATCCTCGTTCCTGCTCTCTCCCCATATCCCTTGATTCCATTAGCCCTAAGAGCTAAATCTAACTCTCTCTTGAAAACATCTAGTGAATTGGCCACCACTGCCTTCTGTGGCAGAGAATTGCACAGATTCACAACTCTCCGGGTGAAAAGATGTTTCCTCATCTCTGTCCTAAATGGCCTACCCCCTTATTCTTAAACTGTGGCCCCTTGTTCTGGACTCCCCACTCACTCTGGGTGAAGTCCAGGTGGAGCTGACAATGTTTGCATCTTCCACTTTAAATAAAAGTCAACTGAATTACGGAAGGTTAGAGAAAGAAGTGTATTGATTTCTCTTTCATTAGAAGCACGCTTGACATTTGTTACAAAGAGAAATCAACTTTTATTTCAAGTAATTTAAAAGTCACTTCATTAAACGTGGGGACAAGCTGTGTGGAGATTGCTTTCTTCACTGCTATTAGTGACACATCCATGGGCTCCACTGAACAATGTAATGAATATCTTCATTTGACCTCAACTGAGCGTTACGACAATATTTACTTAGCGAGGTCATAGATCACCTTGCAAGAAGCTCTAGCCATCATGGTTAGAGTGAAAAGCTTCACTGTTTTTTTTATTGAGGAGCTATCATCTGTATTGATGTCAGGTCGCTTTACCAACTCTGGTCTCATAGCCGGTGATTCCAACCACGGCAGCCTCCTGAATGCAGAGATGTGTGAGTTTACTGACACATTTATGTGATGATACGATTGAATCTGGTTTATGTTTTTAGTTCAGAGTCAATGCCGAAGGCAGACCAAACATCTTAAACAGAGATTGGTCAGATACAATCATGTGAAATAATCACTGAATTTTATTTTAAATGAATGTACCTGCATGTTATACTGTTTAGTTTGGAGATACAGCGCAGATAGTCCACTGAGTTCGCACCGACCAGCGATTTTATTATTTTCCTATTTGTCAATTTGTGCCCGATTATTTGGTGGCCAATAAACCGCTGTCTCTAAGAGGGTTGCGTCCAATCACCAACCAGCTTGCCTTAAAATTCCCGTCCATTCAACAATTCGGTCTCCTCCCATCCAATCAACCGCTGTCTCCAAGGGCATTGTGTCCAATCACATATTGCAGTTTAATGGTAAGTAGCGGCTACGGTAAAGGTTGGAAGCCAGTGGAGCTACTGACAGTCAAACGGGAGCAGGAGAGATTCAGACAGTGTATAATCCATAGCAACTCAGTGTACAATTTCATAATATATAATAAATAAGAGGGCTGATTGACCTTGGCTGGGAACCTGGGGCTCACCAAAATTGTTCCCAATTGGGCCCCACACCCCCTAAGGCCAGCCCTGGCGGGGCTTTGTTTCACAGAGGCGTTGGAGCGGTTCTAGCGCCCAATCTGCAACGTTCCATCACACTTCAAAACAAGTGGTCTAGAGGAAGCCGCTGATTGGTGGAAGCGGTCTAGAGGAAGCAGCTGATTGGGAGTAACCCCAGATTCTACCTTAATTAAGGTAAGGGGGGAATATGAGTGTCAGGGCAGTTTATTGTTCTGGATGTCAGATGTGGGAAGTCATGGAGTCTGATAGCCATCCAGATGTCCACATCTGCGCCAGGTGTGTCGAGATGGGGCTCCGAAGGGACCATATTAGGAACCTGGAGCAGCAGCTCGATGACCTCTGTCTGGTCAGGGAGAGTGAGGAGGTCATAGAAAGGAGTTATAGAGAGGTGATCACTCCAAGATCACGGGAGGCAGACAAGTGGGTCACGGTTAGGAGGGGCAAGGGGCAGAGGCAGGGACTAGAGAGTACCCCAGTGGCTGTACACCTTGGCAACAAGTACTCCTGTTTGAGTACTGTTGGGGGGGACAGCCTACCTGAGGATAGCAACAGCGGCCGGGCCTCCGGCACAGAGACCGGCCCTGTTGCTCAGAAGGGTAGGGAAAAGAAGAGGAGGGCAATAGTAATAGGGGACTCTATAGTTAGGGGGTCAGATAGGTGATTCTGTGGACGCAGTCAGGAGACCCGGATGGTAGTTTTCCTCCCTGGTGCCAGGGTCTGGGATGTGTCTGAACGTGTCCAAGATATCCTGAAATGGGAGGTAGAGGAGCCAGAGGTCGTGGTGCATATAGGTACCAATGAGAATTTAGGGAGTTGGGAAGAGAGTTAAGAAGGACCGCAAAAGTAACAATCTCAGGATTACTGCCTGTGTCACGCGACAGTGAGAGTATGAATGGAGTGAGGTGGAGGATAAATGTGTAGCTGAGGGACTGGTGCAGAGGGCAGGGATTCAAGTTTCTGGATCATTGGGACCTCTTTTGGGGAAGGTGTGACCTGTACAAAAAGGACGGGTTGCACTTGAACCCGAGGGGAACCAATATCCTGGCGGAGTGATTTGCAAAGGCTACTGGGGAGACTTTAAACTAGAACGGTTGGGGGGAGGGACTCAAATAGAGAAAGCTAGTAGACAGTGTGTGAGGCAGGAGGCAGAGAAGGGAAGCACTCAGACCCAACATGTAGGGGAGAAAGAAGAAAAATATAGAGAATAAGAGGTGGTGGGTTTCTTAAATGTGGATATTTTAATGCTAGGAGCATTGTAAGAAAGGTGGATAAGCTTAGAACCTGGATTAACACCTGGAAGTATGATGTTGTGGCGATTAGTGAAACATGGTTGCAGGATGGCTGTGATTGGAAACTAAATATTCCAGGATTGCGTTGCTTCAGGTGTGATAGAATTGGAGGGGCAAGAGGTGGAGGTGTTGCCTTGCTTGTCAGGGAAGATATTATAGCAGTGCTTTGGCAGGATAGATTAGAGGGCTCGTCTCGGGAGGCTATTTGGGTGGAACTGAGAAATGGGAAAGGTGTAGCAACACTTATAGCGTGTATTATAGACCGCCTAATGGGGAGCGAGAATTGGAAGAGCAAATATGTAAGGAGATGGGAGATATTAGTAGTAAGCACAAGGAAGTGATTGTGGGAGATTTCAATTTTCCGCACATAGACTGGGAAACACATTCTGTAAAAGGGCTGGATGGTTTGGAGTTTGTAAAATGTGTGCAGGATAGTTTTTTGCAGCAATACATAGAGGTACCTACGAGAGAAGGGGCAGTGCTGGATCTCCTGTTAGGAAATGAGACAGGTCAGTTGACGGAGGTATGTGTTGGGGAGCACGGGTCCAGTGACCACAATACCATTAGTTTCAATATAATTATGGAGAAGGTCAGAACTGGACCAAGGGTTGAGATTTTTGATTGGAGAAAGGCTAACTTTGAGGAGATGCGAAAGGATTTAAAAGGAGTGAATTGGGAGATTTTGTTTTATGGGAAGAATGTAGTAGAGAAATGGAGGACATTTAAAGGTGAAATTTTAAGAGTACAGAATCTTTATGTCCCTGTTCGGTTGAAAGGAAATAGTAATAATTGGAAAGAGCCATGGTTTTCAAGGGAAATTGGACACGGTTTGGAAAAAGAGAGAGATCTGCAATAATTATAGGCAGCATGGAGCAAATGAGGTGCTTGAGGAGTATAAAGAATGTAAAATGAATCTTAAGAAAGAAATTGGAAAAGCTAAAAGAAGATATGAGGTTGCTTTGGCAAGTAAGGTGAAAGTAAATCCAAAGGGTTTCTACAGCTATATTATTCAATTCAATTCAATCTTTAATTGTCATTGTGCAGTGTACAGTACAGAGACAACGAAATGCAGTTAGCATCTCACCCAGAAGAGCGAACTTAGGAATAATGAGCAGTAAAATATATATACTGCAATTAAAAAAATTGCACTACTGATACTGCTGTACAAATTGCACTACTGATACTGCTGTACATATATATATATATAGCAGTAAAATATATATATATATGTACAGCAGTATCAGTAGTGCAATTTGTACAGCAGTATCAGTAGTGCAATTTTTCTGGGGGAAGGAGTGTGTGTGGGGGGGGTGACTGGCAATCACCGAGGTGCAGAATTCAGTAGTGTAACAGTCGCAGGGAAGAAGCTGTTCCTGAACCTGCTGGTTCGGCAACGGAGGGACCTGTAGCGCCTCTGTGGCTGGGGTGAGAGCAGTCCATGACGACGCTGCGCGCCCTTTGCAGACTTTGCTTGCTTTGGACAGACTCAATGGAGGGGAGTGAGGAACCGGTGATGCGTTGGGCGGTTTTCACCACCCTCTGCAGTGCTTTCAGGTTGGAGACAGAGCAGTTGCCATACCATACTGTGATGCAGTTGGTAAGGATGCTCTCGATGGTGCAGCGGTAGAAGTTCACCAGAATCTGAGGAGACAGATGGACCTTCTTTAGTCTCCTCAGGAAGAAGAGATGCTGGTGAGCCTTCTTGACCAGTGTTGATGTATTGTGGGTCCAAGAGAGGTCATCGGAGATGTTGACCCCCAGAAACCTGAAGCTGGAAACGCATTCCACCTCCGTCCCGTTAATATGGATGGGGTGTGTGTGCAGCCCCTAGACCTCCTGTAGCCAACAATGAGCTCCTTGGTCTTCTTGGAGTCAAGGGCCAGGTCGTTGTCAGCGCACCATGCTGCTAGGAGCTGAACCTCCTCCCTATAGGCTGACTCATCGTTGTCGCTGATGAGGCCAATCACTGTTGTATCATCTGCATACTTGATTAATAGCAAAAGGATAACGAGGGATAAAATTGGTCCATTAGAGAGTCAGAGTGGACAGCTATCTGCAGAGCCAAAAGAGATGGGGGAGATATTGAACAATTTCTTTTCTTTGCGGAGAAGGATATTGAATTATGTGAGGTAAGGGAAACCAGTGGGGTAGCTATGGAAACTATGAGGATCAAAGAAAAGGAAGTACTGACACTTCTGAAAAATATAAAAGTGGATGTCGCCAGGTCCTGACAGGATATTCCCATGGATATTTAGGGAAGTTAGTGTAGAAATAGCAAAGGCTATGACAGAAATATTTCAAATGTCATTAGAAACGGGAATGGTGCCGGAGGATTGGCATACTGCGCATGTTGTTCCATTGTTTAAAAAGGGTTCTAAGAGTAAACCTAGCAATTATAGACTTGTTAGTTTGACGTCAGTGGTGGGCAAATTAATGGAAAGGATACTTAGAGATAATATATATAATCATCTGGATCAACAGGGTCTGATTAGGAACAGTCAACATGGATTTGTGCCTGGAAGGTCATGTTTGACGAATTTTGTTGAAATTTTTGAAGAGGTTACTAAGGAAATTGATGAGGGTAAAGTGGTGGATGTTGTCTATATGGACTTCAGTAAGGCCTTTGATAAGGTTCCACATGGAAGGTTGGTTAAGAAGGTTCAATTGTTGGGTATTAATAGTGGAGTAGCAAGATGGAATCAACAGTGGCTGAATGGGAGATACCAGAGAGTAATGGTGGATAACTGTTTGTCAGGTTGGAGGCCGGTGACTAGTGGGGTGCCTCAGGGATCTGTGTTGGGTCCACTGTTGTTTGTCATATACATCAATGATCTGGATGATGGTGTGGTAAATTGGATTAGTAAGTATGCAGATGATACTAAGATAGGTGGTGTTGTGGATAATGAAGTAGATTTTCAAAGTCTACAGAGAGATTTAGGCCATTTGGAAGAGTGGGCTGAAAGATGGCAGATGGTGTTTAATGCTGATAAGTGTGAGGTGCTACATCTTGGCAGGACAAATCAAAATAGGACGTACATGGTAAATGGTAGCGAATTGAGGAATGCAGTTGAACAGAGGGATCTAGGAATAACTGTGCACAGTTCCCTGAAGGTGGAATCTCATATAGATAGGGTGGTAAAGAAAGCTTTTGGTGTGCTGGCCTTTAGAAATCAGAGCATTGAGTACAGAAGTTGGGATGTAATGTTAAAATTGTACAAGGCATTGGTGAGGCCAATTCTGGAATATGGTGTACAATTCTGGTCGCCAACTTATAGGAAAGATGTCAACAAAATAGAGAGAGTACAGAGGAGATTTACTAGAATGTTGCCTGGGTTTCAGCACCTAAGTTACAGAGAAAGGTTGAACAAGATAGGTCTTTATTCTTTGGAGCGCAGAAGGTTATGGGGGGACTTGATAGATGTCTTTAAAATTATGAGAGGGATAGTCGGAGTTGACGTGGAAAAGCTTTTTCCATTGAGAGTAGGGAAGATTCAAACAAGTGGACATGATTTGAGAATTAAGGGACACATTAAGGGCCTCCGGCACAGAGACCGGCCCTGTTGCTCAGAAGGGTAGGGAAAAGAAGAGGAGGGCAATAGTAATAGGGGACTCTATAGTTAGGGGGTCAGATAGGTGATTCTGTGGACGCAGTCAGGAGACCCGGATGGTAGTTTTCCTCCCTGGTGCCAGGGTCTGGGATGTGTCTGAACGTGTCCAAGATATCCTGAAATGGGAGGTAGAGGAGCCAGAGGTCGTGGTGCATATAGGTACCAATGAGAATTTAGGGAGTTGGGAAGAGAGTTAAGAAGGACCGCAAAAGTAACAATCTCAGGATTACTGCCTGTGTCACGCGACAGTGAGAGTATGAATGGAGTGAGGTGGAGGATAAATGTGTAGCTGAGGGACTGGTGCAGAGGGCAGGGATTCAAGTTTCTGGATCATTGGGACCTCTTTTGGGGAAGGTGTGACCTGTACAAAAAGGACGGGTTGCACTTGAACCCGAGGGGAACCAATATCCTGGCGGAGTGATTTGCAAAGGCTACTGGGGAGACTTTAAACTAGAACGGTTGGGGGGAGGGACTCAAATAGAGAAAGCTAGTAGACAGTGTGTGAGGCAGGAGGCAGAGAAGGGAAGCACTCAGACCCAACATGTAGGGGAGAAAGAAGAAAAATATAGAGAATAAGAGGTGGTGGGTTTCTTAAATGTGGATATTTTAATGCTAGGAGCATTGTAAGAAAGGTGGATAAGCTTAGAACCTGGATTAACACCTGGAAGTATGATGTTGTGGCGATTAGTGAAACATGGTTGCAGGATGGCTGTGATTGGAAACTAAATATTCCAGGATTGCGTTGCTTCAGGTGTGATAGAATTGGAGGGGCAAGAGGTGGAGGTGTTGCCTTGCTTGTCAGGGAAGATATTACAGCAGTGCTTTGGCAGGATAGATTAGAGGGCTCGTCTCGGGAGGCTATTTGGGTGGAACTGAGAAATGGGAAAGGTGTAGCAACACTTATAGCGTGTATTATAGACCGCCTAATGGGGAGCGAGAATTGGAAGAGCAAATATGTAAGGAGATGGGAGATATTAGTAGTAAGCACAAGGAAGTGATTGTGGGAGATTTCAATTTTCCGCACATAGACTGGGAAACACATTCTGTAAAAGGGCTGGATGGTTTGGAGTTTGTAAAATGTGTGCAGGATAGTTTTTTGCAGCAATACATAGAGGTACCTACGAGAGAAGGGGCAGTGCTGGATCTCCTGTTAGGAAATGAGACGGGTCAGTTGACGGAGGTATGTGTTGGGGAGCACGGGTCCAGTGACCACAATACCATTAGTTTCAATATAATTATGGAGAAGGTCAGAACTGGACCAAGGGTTGAGATTTTTGATTGGAGAAAGGCTAACTTTGAGGAGATGCGAAAGGATTTAAAAGGAGTGAATTGGGAGATTTTGTTTTATGGGAAGAATGTAGTAGAGAAATGGAGGACATTTAAAGGTGAAATTTTAAGAGTACAGAATCTTTATGTCCCTGTTCGGTTGAAAGGAAATAGTAATAATTGGAAAGAGCCATGGTTTTCAAGGGAAATTGGACACGGTTTGGAAAAAGAGAGAGATCTGCAATAATTATAGGCAGCATGGAGCAAATGAGGTGCTTGAGGAGTATAAAGAATGTAAAATG
This sequence comes from Malacoraja senta, assembly GCA_038087875.1. NCBI lineage: Eukaryota > Metazoa > Chordata > Chondrichthyes > Rajiformes > Rajidae > Malacoraja > Malacoraja senta. Next base: position 36,379 of record JAXLNO010003110.1, read on the forward strand.
AATCTTAAGAAAGAAATTGGAAAAGCTAAAAGAAGATATGAGGTTGCTTTGGCAAGTAAGGTGAAAGTAAATCCAAAGGGTTTCTACAGCTATATTATTCAATTCAATTCAATCTTTAATTGTCATTGTGCAGTGTACAGTACAGAGACAACGAAATGCAGTTAGCATCTCACCCAGAAGAGCGAACTTAGGAATAATGAGCAGTAAAATATATATACTGCAATTAAAAAAATTGCACTACTGATACTGCTGTACAAATTGCACTACTGATACTGCTGTACATATATATATATAGCAGTAAAATATATATATATATGTACAGCAGTATCAGTAGTGCAATTTGTACAGCAGTATCAGTAGTGCAATTTTTCTGGGGGAAGGAGTGTGTGTGGGGGGGGTGACTGGCAATCACCGAGGTGCAGAATTCAGTAGTGTAACAGTCGCAGGGAAGAAGCTGTTCCTGAACCTGCTGGTTCGGCAACGGAGGGACCTGTAGCGCCTCTGTGGCTGGGGTGAGAGCAGTCCATGACGACGCTGCGCGCCCTTTGCAGACTTTGCTTGCTTTGGACAGACTCAATGGAGGGGAGTGAGGAACCGGTGATGCGTTGGGCGGTTTTCACCACCCTCTGCAGTGCTTTCAGGTTGGAGACAGAGCAGTTGCCATACCATACTGTGATGCAGTTGGTAAGGATGCTCTCGATGGTGCAGCGGTAGAAGTTCACCAGAATCTGAGGAGACAGATGGACCTTCTTTAGTCTCCTCAGGAAGAAGAGATGCTGGTGAGCCTTCTTGACCAGTGTTGATGTATTGTGGGTCCAAGAGAGGTCATCAGAGATGTTGACCCCCAGAAACCTGAAGCTGGAAACGCATTCCACCTCCGTCCCGTTAATATGGATGGGGTGTGTGTGCAGCCCCTAGACCTCCTGTAGCCAACAATGAGCTCCTTGGTCTTCTTGGAGTTAAGGGCCAGGTTGTTGTCAGCGCACCATGCTGCTAGGAGCTGAACCTCCTCCCTATAGGCTGACTCATCGTTGTCGCTGATGAGGCCAATCACTGTTGTATCATCTGCATACTTGATTAATAGCAAAAGGATAACGAGGGATAACATTGGTCCATTAGAGAGTCAGAGTGGACAGCTATCTGCAGAGCCAAAAGAGATGGGGGAGATATTGAACAATTTATTTTCTTTGCGGAGAAGGATATTGAATTATGTGAGGTAAGGGAAACCAGTGGGGTAGCTATGGAAACTATGAGGATCAAAGAAAAGGAAGTACTGACACTTCTGAAAAATATAAAAGTGGATGTCGCCAGGTCCTGACAGGATATTCCCATGGATATTTAGGGAAGTTAGTGTAGAAATAGCAAAGGCTATGACAGAAATATTTCAAATGTCATTAGAAACGGGAATGGTGCCGGAGGATTGGCATACTGCGCATGTTGTTCCATTGTTTAAAAAGGGTTCTAAGAGTAAACCTAGCAATTATAGACTTGTTAGTTTGACGTCAGTGGTGGGCAAATTAATGGAAAGGATACTTAGAGATAATATATATAATCATCTGGATCAACAGGGTCTGATTATGAACAGTCAACATGGATTTGTGCCTGGAAGGTCATGTTTGACGAATTTTGTTGAAATTTTTGAAGAGGTTACTAAGGAAATTGATGAGGGTAAAGTGGTGGATGTTGTCTATATGGACTTCAGTAAGGCCTTTGATAAGGTTCCACATGGAAGGTTGGTTAAGAAGGTTCAATTGTTGGGTATTAATAGTGGAGTAGCAAGATGGAATCAACAGTGGCTGAATGGGAGATACCAGAGAGTAATGGTGGATAACTGTTTGTCAGGTTGGAGGCCGGTGACTAGTGGGGTGCTTCAGGGATCTGTGTTGGGTCCACTGTTGTTTGTCATATACATCAATGATCTGGATGATGGTGTGGTAAATTGGATTAGTAAGTATGCAGATGATACTAAGATATGTGGTGTTGTGGATAATGAAGTAGATTTTCAAAGTCTACAGAGAGATTTAGGCCATTTGGAAGAGTGGGCTGAAAGATGGCAGATGGTGTTTAATGCTGATAAGTGTGAGGTGCTACATCTTGGCAGGACAAATCAAAATAGGACGTACATGGTAAATGGTAGCGAATTGAGGAATGCAGTTGAACAGAGGGATCTAGGAATAACTGTGCACAGTTCCCTGAAGGTGGAATCTCATATAGATAGGGTGGTAAAGAAAGCTTTTGGTGTGCTGGCCTTTAGAAATCAGAGCATTGAGTACAGAAGTTGGGATGTAATGTTAAAATTGTACAAGGCATTGGTGAGGCCAATTCTGGAATATGGTGTACAATTCTGGTCGCCAACTTATAGGAAAGATGTCAACAAAATAGAGAGAGTACAGAGGAGATTTACTAGAATGTTGCCTGGGTTTCAGCACCTAAGTTACAGAGAAAGGTTGAACAAGATAGGTCTTTATTCTTTGGAGCGCAGAAGGTTATGGGGGGACTTGATAGATGTCTTTAAAATTATGAGAGGGATAGTCGGAGTTGACGTGGAAAAGCTTTTTCCATTGAGAGTAGGGAAGATTCAAACAAGTGGACATGATTTGAGAATTAAGGGACACAAGTTTAGGGGCAACATGAGGGGGAACTTCTTTACTCAGAGAGTGGTAGCTGTGTGGAATAAACTTCCAGAGGAAGTGGTGAAGGCAGGTTTGTTTTTATCATTTAAAAATAAATTGGATAGGTATATGGACGGGAAAGGAATGGAGGGTTATGGTCTGAGTGCAGGTAGATGGGACTAGGTGAGAGTAAGTGTTCGGCACGGACTAGAAGGGCCGAGATGGCCTGTTTCCGTGCTGTAATTGTTATATGGTTCTATCACTACCCACCAAGTTCATGATTTTCAATATTCTACTTGTGTTTGGTTTATTCATTTCTTCCTTTCCACTCCGTTTACAAAGACAAAAATATACATATTTTTAATATTTTTAACATTTTAATTAATTAATTCCCAGTCAATATTTATGCTGGCAATGCCATCACTGATTTCCCATACTTCATTTCAGCAATTGATACAGCTGTATCTCTTGTAAATTGGTGGTTCTCAAAGGAAAGACACCCAAGAATGCATTTGTCTACTGGGATACTGCAACAAAGCCTCTCAGCCAGGACATAGAGTAGCAATGTTACAACATTTTGAGATTTAAAAAATCAAGTCTGCAATTTATCCCATCAGATAAAGCATAAAAAGAAGTTTAATTTGACACCAAATGCACTTTCATATCTTCGGTATTAAAAAAGTTATGGCCATTTTCATACTCTGAAATTAGCAACTTGTTCCCAATTGCTTTTCCATTGACTTAACTCAAAAGCTGTGATCGAGGATAGTCAAACGCCCATAACCTTCTTAAAAATTAAGAGAACTGAATAACATTTTCAGTTATTATAGATTGAAGCATTCTGAAACAAATATGAAACAATCTTACGGATGACCTGAAATTAAAGCATATAATTAGTTAACCTAATTATAGCTAATTGCAAAATTCAATTACTAGATCTAAACATCTATCCATTTCTTAAGAAAAGGTTAACATTTTTAAATAGCCTAAGTGTTCAAATAACATTCACACAAGAATTCACAATATGACATGATTTTTAAATCTCATTGTCATGAATTTATAGGCCAAATGGAAGGAATTTAGTGTTTAATTCCCATAAATTAATGGCTATTTAAATCATTTTGCGAGTGGGATTTTGTGGAACGCGATCGTTTGGAACGTTGCGGTTTGCGGTGAATTTAAACCCCATATCCGCAGGAAAAATACTGCCGGTTCGTATGGGGCCTAAATCACCTTTTTGCCGATGAAATTTGGATTAAAGTAATCCTAAGAAGCAAGTTTATATGTAAAATACACGGCTTACCTTATGTTTTGTCCCATACGGGAGATCCGTCCCGTTGATGGCGTTAGATGTAGATTTTTATTTTACTCCTGCGATTAAATTGTCCAGTGTAGCGGCGCCTGCTAGCGCACGCAGATATCGAACCCGGCGTCCGGAAGCTACGGTCACGTGAGTCGGGAGGGGCTGTTGTTTTCGCACGTTTTTTCCCTAGCGCGCATTAGTTCGGCGCTGACCACCGATGTGGCCAGACATGTCTGATAAACCTGTATGCTGCAACTTGTGCTTTCGATTAAAGTATTGTTGAAAACTCCAGTAGTCGGTTCTCAGACCGCCAAATTGGTGACCCCGACGTGATAGCTGTCGTTAGACAACAGGATTCATGCAGGAAGAGGGTCTTCCCGCAGAATCGGCCAGCTCGAGGCAGGGCTGGCCTTCAAACTGCCAGTCTTTTGGCCTGATCAATCTCAGGTGTGGTTCGCCCATGTGAAGGCACAGTTTCATCGACATCGGATCGACCACGACGACACTATGTATTTTCATGTGGTAGGAACATTACCACAGGACTGTGCCTTGAGGCTGTTGCCCTTTATCAGAGACCATCCATCCAGCGGCAAGTACGAAGGGTTGAAAGCCCTGTTATTTCACGCCTACGGTCTTACCCGTAGAGACAGGGCGACAAGACTGCTACATATGGACTGCATCGGCGACCGAAGGCCATCGACAATCGTGGCAAAGTTGTTGGCCCTGATGGACGGGCACCGCCCCTGCTTACGTTCTTAGAGCAGATGCCCGACAAAGTGCAGCTAATGCTAGCGGGAGCTGATTTCAGCGACCCGCAGCGGCTCGCGGAAAGAGCCAACGAGCTGTGGGCGCTCAGACGGTGGGACGTACACGCCGTCGCCCGCCCCATGGTCATGCAACGGGTGCAGCCGAACCGACATCGGGAAGAAGAGGAGACCCAGCCCAGCGTCGAAGACGAATCGCCACGGCCAGTGGTCTACAGCCAGTGGTCGATGTACGGGGTGGTCGCATGATCCCTGCGTCGGGCCCGCGCCCAGCCAAGCCGCGCAACCCGTCGAGGTAGCTGAGATCCAGCAACCTTTTGCAGCCCTGCTCGCCGACTTTCCAGGATTGCTCATGCCCCGGTTCGACGGGACCGCGTCCCGTCATGGCGTGGTCCACCTCATTCCCACCGAGGGTCCACCAGTCCACCAGGGGGAAACTATTTCTAGGTCCCTACCTGGTCGGAGAGGCAACTTTTTCTCCAGGCTGCCTCGTCGACCCGTCCTCGTGGCCTACCAGCGGGCATGGAGCGCCGTTTCCTGACGGGGACCGCCCAGCACCTTCAGCTTCGGTGGCGGCACAGCGCTAGAGCGCTATTGGGGAGCGTAGCGGGCGATGCCTTGCCTGGGTCGCCGCGCTGGATCGACGCGCTGGAGCTCCGGTGAGTTGGACCGCCGACTTCAACACCTCCGGGCTGCGGGACTGCAGAGCGACCAGCTGCGGGCGGCGGCGCGGACTCCAACATCGGGAGCCTCGTGGCTCCAAATCAGCGCGGCCCTGTCGGCTTCAGGTGCCACGGACTCCGCTGGGAAACCAGCCGTTCCAGCCGCTCCGAGGACTCTCCCGACGGCCAGGAACATCGGGCCTCCGTAGAGGCAACTGTGGAGGCCTCATTGGGCCTGACTCTGGGGAGAACTGGGTTGGGGACTGGACATTGTGCCTTCCCCCACAGTGGTGGTCATTGTGGGGGGATGATTTTGTTTGCTGTGCCTGTGCCTGTGCCTGTCAGTCCGTGTACAAGATGGCGGTCGGAGGGGAGAGTGGACGCTGGCGCGAATTGGTCGCCGCTGCTCTCCTCAAATTGTGTTTCTTATTTTCTTTTGGTGCTTTTGAAATTGAATTCTGTCCTTGATTTGTGTACTGTGGTGTTTTTTTTAAATTTTTTTATTTAATTTATTCCGATTATGTGTTTATTTTGTTTTGTTGTGATTCTATGCATTGTAAGGTGTCCTTGGGTTTTAGAAAGGCGCCAGTAAATAAAATGATTATTATTATTATTATAGTACACGCCCGATAAACTGCGCATCACACGAGATGAGTTCCAACTTATAATAATAATAATAATAATAATCATTTTATTTACTGGCGCCTTTCTAAAACCCAAGGACACCTTACAATGCATAGAATCACAACAAAACAGAAAACACATAATCGGAATAAATTAAATAAGAAAACACCACAGTACACAAATCAAGGACAGAATTCAATTTCAAAAGCACCAAGAGAAAATAAGAAACACAATTTGAGGAGAGAGCAGCGGCGACCATTTCGCGCCAGCGTCCACTCTCCCCTCCGACCGCCATCTTGTACACGGACTGACAGGCACAGGCACAGCACACAAAATCGTCCCCCCACAATGACCACCACTGTGGGGGAAGGCACAATGTCCAGTGCCCAACCCAGTTCTCCCCAGAGTCAGGCCCATCGAGGCCACCACAGTTGCCTCTACGGAGGCCCGATGTTCCTGGCCGTCGGGAGAGTCCTCGGAGCGGCTGGAACGGCCGGTTTCCCGACAGAGTCGATGGCACCTGAAGCCGACAGGGCCGCGCCGATTTGGAGCCACGAGGCTCCCGATGTTGGAGTCGGCGCCGCCGCCCGCAGCTGGTCGCCCCGCAATCCCGCTGGTGTCGGCGGTCCAGCTCACCGGAGCTCCAGCGCGTCGATCCAGCGCGGCGACCCAGGCAAGGCATCGCCCGCTACGCTCCCCGATAGCGCTCCAGCGCTGTGCCGCCACCGAAGCTGAAGGTGCTGGGCGGTCCCCGCCAGGAAACGGCGCTCCATGCCCGCTGGTAGGTCACGAGGACGGGTCGACGAGGCAGCCTGGAGAAAAAGCTGCCTCACCGACCAGGTAGGGACCTAGGAATAGTTTCCCCCTTACCCCCCCACATTAAAAGTCAAAATACCCCAAACAAACAGAGAAATAAAAAACACTAAAACTAAAGAAAAGGTGAATTTGACGGACGGCTGCTGTTTAGCAGCCGTTCCTCCAAGATGGCGGCTCTTATGGAGGACATGGCGATTGTCCGGCGGTCGGATAGCTCTTGGTTCCTCGTTACACATGGTGCCCAAAGCGTCCGGGGGCTGGAGACCTTGCGGCGATTACCGGCGTTTGAACGCAGTAACTACACCCGACAGGTATCCAGTCCCGAACATCCAGGATTTCTCGGCCCACCTGGAAGGTGTGACCATCTTCTCGAAGGTCAACCTCATCCGCGGGTATAATCAAATCCCGGTCCACCCCGACGACGTCCCTAAAACGGCCACTATTACCCCTTTCGGTCTTTTCGAGTGGCTCAGAATGCCTTTTGGCTTGAACGCAGCTCAGGCGTTCCAGAGGCTAATGGATCGGGTCGGCCAGGGTTTGTCGTTTATTTTCATCTACCTAGATGACATTCTGGTAGCCAGCCGCTCGCAGGCAGAGCATACCAAGCACCTCCGCCTACTTTTCGAACGGCTGCACAAACACGGGTTGGTGATCAACCCCGAGAAGTGCCAGTTCAGTTTGCGCTCCATCTCGTTCTTGGGGCATAACATCACCTCTCAGGGAGCGCAACCACTGCCCGAGAAAGTCAACTCTATCCGTCATTTCCCCAGGCCATTATTGGTCAAGGGTCTGCAGGAGTTTATCGGGATGGTTAACTTTTATCACCGATTCGTCCCGTCTGCAGCCGCCATCATGTGGCCGTTGTTCCAATGCCTGGCCGGCAAGCCCAAGGACCTGGTCTGGTCTGAAGAGGCACAGAAGGTATTCGAGGGGGCTAAGACCGCATTGGCCAACGCCACTATGCTGTTACACCCTAGGGCTTCAGCCCAAACGGCCCTCACTGTGGACTCCGACGTCGTGGTAGGCGCCATCCTCGAGCTGCGGGCAGGTAATCGCTGGGTGCCGCTAGCATTTTTCAGCATGCAACTGAGTGCTCCTGAAGTTAAATACAGCGCTTTCGACAGGGAGCTCCTTGCGCTTTACCTAGCAATCCGTCATTTTCGATATTTCCTGGAGGGGCGCGCTTTCACTGCTTTCGCAGACCACAGGCCGTTAACTTTCGCCTTGTCCAAGGTTTCTGACCCTTGGTCCGCCAGACAGCAACAGCACCTCGCCTACTTTTCCGAATTCACATCTGATATTTGGCATGTGGCAGGCAAGCTGAATGTTGTGGCCGACGCATTGTCCCGTCCAGCGCTGCCCGAAGTTTCAGTGCTTAGTCTCGGCGTTGATTACGAGGAGCTGGCAGCCGGCCAACATTGAGATTTATCGCAATGCTGAATCGGGACTGAAGCTGGTCAAAGTGCCATGTGGCGCCTCCGGCGTGCAAGTCCTTTGTGATATTTCCACCGGTAAAGCCCATCCTGTCGTCCCGGTCGCTTGGCAGCAGCGGATTTTCGACACCATCCACAGCCTAGCGCACCCGTCCATTCGCGCCACCTCTGCCTTGGTCGCGGCGAAGTTCGTTTGGCACGGGTTAAGGAAGCAGGTTGCTACATGGGCCCGTTCCTGCATCCCATGCCAGACCTCCAAAGTGCAGAGACATGTACACCCACCGGTCCAGGAGTTCACCGTCCTGGACGGCAGGTTCCTTCACATCCATGTAGACCTGGTAGGTCCCTTGCCTTGTTCGCGCGGGGCTACCCACTTACTGACTATCGTAGACAGATTTAACAGGTGGGCGGAGGCAATCCAGCTGGCGGATACCTCTGCTGATGCATGCGTGAGGGCCATGGTATCCCATTGGATCGCTCATTTTGGGGTCCCCTCACACATTACCACTGAAAGGGGGGCCCAGTTCACGTCTTCATTGTGGTGTGGTATGGCGCAGCTTTACGGGGCGAAGCTGCACCAGACTACCGCTTATCACCCGGAGTCAAATGGGTTGGTTGAGCGGTTCCACCAGCACCTTAAGTCGGCATTAAGAGCTAGACTCACAGGCCCTGATTGGGTCGACCAGTTACCTTGGGTCCTCCTTGGCATCAGAACAACGCCTGAGGACCTCAAAGCCTTCTTGGCCGAGTTGGTTTATGGCTCGGTTTTGCAGGTTCCAGGGGATTTCATGCCTGTCCTTCCGGACCAGGAGGTTTCTGCCTCACAGTTGTTGGCGGACCTTCATGAGCGGGCGCGCGCTTTGGTCTCGGTTAACACTTCCCGGCATGGTTCGTCTTCGGTGCATGTGCCTACAATGTTACGGGATTGTGCTTATGTTTTTCTCCGTAGAGATGCTCATCACTCGCCGTTACAGTGGGTGTACGAAGGTCCTTAAGCCTGCACACATTGACGAGGATTGCCCAGTGACAGTGGCTACTCCACGGCGTAGAGGACGTCCACCTGCTGTTTTCCTGCCCTCTGCACCCGTTTCCTCCGGTTCCCTTTGTTACGCCCATCCCTCGTCCGCATTTTTCGCGTCCCTCCAGTCCTGTTGTACCGGTCCCAAATGTTACGCTCACCCCATGACCTCGGACTAGGCGTTCCGGTCGTACCGTCCATGAACCCGCGCGTTTCCGTACCGCGGATTCTGTGGGGTGCCATGTAGCGGCGCCTGCTAGTGCACGCAGATATCGAACCCGGCGTTCGGAAGCTGCGGTCATGTGACTTGGGAGGGGCTGTTGTTTTCGCGCGGTTTTCCCTTGGCCGCGTTAGTTCAGCGCCGACCACCGATGTGGGCAGACGTGTCTGATAAACCTGTATGCTGCAACTTGAGCTTTCGAATAAAGTATTGTTGGAAACTCCAGGAGTCGTTTCTCAGACCGCCAAACCAGCAATGTTTTTCAAAAACTTCAGAGAACGGATGTTGGAGCGATTTTTCTGCAGCAGCTGAACAGCCTGAGAAAGATTGACTCCGACAGGCAGGAGAAAACGGCATTTTAATCCTGGCCCATCTCAAAGGCGCCAAGGTCGCGCGCACGGCCAGTGCCAGAACTGCAGCGCCGCTGAAGGTAAGTTTTGTAACATACCTACATAGAGGGCCGCAGGATGAAATTTGTAGGACATGTACTCAGAATGTCACCAGAACGTGCACCTAAGATAGCAATGATATGGGAAGCTGACGGAAGAAGGAAAAGAGGTCGTCCAAAACTCACATGGAGGCGAAAATTACAGAAGGATTTGGAAGCCCGGGACGCTAACCTATCGATGGTGGAAGACGTTGCACATGACCGAACAGAATGGCGAAGCTTGCTGACAAATGTACTCAACAGTGTGGGAGGAACTAAGCCCAAGTCCAAGTCAGTAACTACCTCTTAAGGTGCAAACTTTCAAACTTGCCCCCCTCTCCCCCCCCCCCCCCTCTCGTGACCCCCCCCTCTCCCGTGCCCCCCCCCACCACCCCCCTCTCTCTCCTCCCCCCCTCTCTCCTCCCCCCCCCCTCTCTCCCCCTCCCCGGGTGTGTTCTATCAAGGCTGACAGATGTTGAACATAGGAAATGATGAATGGATACACTCAGCATGTCAGTGGAGAGTGCACTGATGCTAAATGATCTACTGTGCATTGTGTAGCAATCATCCTTTGGTTTCAGATTGATAGCACCTCTTTTTCTTTAACGGATCCATTTACTGGCAGATTTCTCTACTAATTATCTAAGTTATAAGCAATCATTTTTCAACCATATGTTTCACAAACAAACATTGGAACTCTGTAGTTAAATGCAGCAATCATAATATATATAAATATACTATATCTCCCTCTCTATCTTTATCTCTCTTGCTATCTCTCTTGCTATCTCTCTGTATATATCTCTATATCTCTCTATATATATTATATCTCTCTCTCTATATCTCTACATCTCCCTCTCCCTCTCCCTGTGATATCATTGTTGCACTTGGCAGCTCAGATGTAGGCCAGAAGGGAGGGGAGAGGGGGGATTTTGGTAAGGAGATAGAAAGGTACTATAGAAAGATAGTACAGGGCTGAGGAACTACAAGGTTGGAATCTGTTCACGGGAGATTGCCCGAGACGATGACACCCAAATCACCTCCGCCACTCAGGTAGTTTCTCCTGCGACTGCAGGTGGTGCAACACCCCTCCCTATACCCCTCACTCACGTTCATCCAGGGACCCCAGGATGCCCTTCCAGTTGAGATTATATTATAATCCAGATCCAGATTATATTATAATCTTTATAATATAAGATCATTCAGGGTCTGGTCACCCTTAGAGGCAGGAAACATGTTCCCAATGTTGGGGGAGTCCAGAACCAGGAGCCACAGTTTAAGAATAAGGGGTAAGCCATTTAGTATGGTGATGAGGAAACACTTTTTCACCCAGAGAGTTGTGAGTCTGTGGAATTCTCTGCCTCAGAGGGCGATGGAGGCCAGTTCTATGGATACTTTCAAGAGAGCTAGGTAGGGCTCCTAACAATAGCAGAGTCAGGGGATATGGGAGAAGGCAGGAACGGGGTACTGATTGGAGATGATCAGCCATAATCACATTGAATGGCGGTGCTGGCTCGAAGGGCCGAATGGCCTACTCCTGCATCTATTGTTTATTTTAGAAACATAGAAAATAGGTGCAGGAGGAGGCCATTCAGCCCTTCGAGCCAGCACCACCATTCATTGTGATCATGGCTGATCGTCCCCAATCAATAACCCGTGCCTGCCTTCTCCCCATATCCCTTGATTCCACTAGCCCATAGAGCTCTATCTAGCTCTCTCTTAAATCCATCCAGTGACTTGGCCTCCACTGCCCTCTGTGGCAGGGAATTCACAAATTCACAACTCTCTGGGTGAAAAAGTTTTTCTCACCTCAGTCTTAAATGGCTTACCCTTTATTCTAAGATTGTGGCCCCTGGTTCTGGAGTCGCCCAACATTGGGAACATTTTTCAATTGTCTATTGTCTATTGAGGCAGGGGCTCATACGCACGTCCTCCAACACCATCCACCACACCCAATCTCCCGATGCACTCTCCTACCATCGGCAACAACTAGTGCAGATCAGACGACTGATCCGCCAAATACTTGTGCTCAGTCGACCAAGGCCCACCAGATGTCCTGGTTGCTAGGCTCTTTGAACCCCCTCTTTGACTGAAGCTCCAATCCTAAGCCACCTCCATCAATACGAGTGAGGCCACACTCAAAAGTGGAAGAACACCTTATATTCGACTTGGGTATTTTACAACCCAACAGCATGAACATTGAATCCTCCCATTTAGCTAAATGTGGATGCACACATTTCAGAATGAAAGGGACACAGTTTAAGATTAAGGGACAGAATACCTGCAAATGATTGACCGGATCACTTCCAGACTAACACAATTGTAACCCAGGTATCATTGGTTACTCTCGCGCTTGCCAGCAATGTTGGCAATTGCTGGCAAGCATTCTGATCGATATGTTCTGCAATGTCAGAGTTAAGACCAGCACGAATTGGAGGAACAGCACTACACATTTCACTTGAGTAGCGGTATGAATATTGAATTCAAATAACCCTTGGTTTCCCTCTCTCTCCATCCCTCCCCCTTCCAAATTCCAATTAGATCAGGCGCCGTTCCAAATGGCCATGCGTGTGGATCAGATGCAGCCTGCATCGGCACGGAGCGGCGGAACAACGGTGGAGGGCATCGACATATCGCCTGGTCAGGCTGACCCCTGCAACTCCAACTCACTGCCACCTCCTGGACAATGTGCCTCTATGGCCAAGTTGAGACGCTCACATTTTTAATAACTCTGAACTTGAAGGGCACAAGATGTCGCTGGAAACATGGCGACTGTTGTGTAGTGCCACAATGTGATCTACTAGTCTCACACTCTTGTACCCCATTTACAACAAGATTGTTACTGAACTGTGAACAAAACATGAGTTTCACTCTACCTAGGTACATGAGACAATAAAATACCATTGAATCATTAAATGTGAGAAACATAGAAAATGGCTTTCAAAATGATGCACCTTTTGGTGACTAACTTCATTTCAAGTATTAGGTTCAGTTCCTAATAAATTGCTATTTCCTTATGGATATCTCAGAGCAAAATGATTTTTATTTACCTTGCACAATGTGTTGAATTGCTTCACCAGGTTCAGCATTTTCTAGATTTTCTTCTAAGGGCACAATTTTATGGTTTCTTTTTGGCCACTTAATTTTCCCTTTGCTCTGACATCAAGAACAATAAAGAAAAGTATTTGAATGCACAAAAACTAACATAAAACAGTGAATTATTCATGGCTGGCATGAGGAATTAAAGGTACACAAAAATGCTGGAGAAACTCAGCGGGTGCAGCAGCATCTATGGAGCGAAGGAAATAGGTAACGTTTCGGGCCGAAACCCTTCTTCAGACTGATAGGGGGTGGGGAGAAGAGAGGAAAAAAGGAAAAGGCGGAGGAGGAGCCCGACGGCTGGGGGAGGGGAGGAGACAACCAGATGGCTGATGAAGGGGAGGGGACAGCCAGGGCTAGCAGAATTGGGAGAATTCAACGTTCAGGCCACCAGGATGTAGACTGCCCAAGCGGAATATGAGGTGCATTTCCTCCAATTTACGGTGTTGCTCGCTGTGGCCATGGAGGAGACCCAGGACAGAGAGGTCAGATACGGAATGGGAGGGGGAGTTGAAGTGCTGAGCCACCGGGAGTTCAGGTTGGTTATTGCGGACCGACCGGAGGTGTTCGGCGAAACGATCGCCAAGCCTCCGCTTGGTCTCACCGATGTAGATCAGCTGGCATCTAGAGCAGCGAATGCAATAGATGAGGTTGGAGGAGATGCAGGTGAACCTCTGTCGCACCTGGAACGACTGCTTGGGTCCTTGAATGGAGTGGAGGGGGGAAGTGAAGGGACAAGTGTTGCATCTCTTGCGGTTGCAAGGGAAAGTACCAGGGGAGGGGGTGGTATGGGAGGGAAGGGAAGAATTGACAAGGGAGTTACGGAGGGAGCGGTCTTTGCGGAAGGCAGACATAGGGGGAGATGGGAAGATGTGGCGAGTGGTGGGGTCACGTTGGAGGTGGCGAAACTGACGGAGGATCACTTGTTGTATGTGACGGCTGGTGGGGTGAAAGGTGAGGACTAGGGGGACTCTGCCTTTGTTGTGAGTGGGGGGATGGGGAGAGAGAGCAGTGTTGCGGGGTATGGCAGAGACCCTGGTGCGAGCCTCATCTATGGTGGAGGAGGGGAACCCCCGTTCCCTGAAGAATGAGGACATTTCAGATGCCCTGGTGTGGAACGCCTCATCCTGGGAGCAGATGCGGCGTAGACGGAGGAATTGGGAGTGGGGGATGGAGTCCTTACAGGAAGCAGGGTGGGAAGAAGTGTAGTCCAGATAGCCATGGGAGTCGGTAGGTTTGTAGTGGATGTCGGTAAGGAGTCTATCACCTTCGATGGAGATAGTGAGGTCAAGGAATGGTAGGGAAGTGTCGGATGGAAGTTGGTGGTGAAGCGGATGAAGTCAGTCAGTTGTGTGTGGGTGCAGGATGTGGCACCAAAACAATCATTGATGTAGCGGAGGTAGAGGTCGGGGATGGGGCCCTGGTACGCATTGAACAAGGATTGTTCTACGTACCCGACAAAGAGGCAGGCGTAGCTGGGGCCCATGCGTGTGCCCATAGCTACGCCTTGTATTTGGAGGAAATGGGAGGAGTCAAATGAAAAGTTATTAAGTGTAAGTACCAGCTCCGCTAGGCGGAGGAGGGTGTCAGTGGCCGGGTATAGATTGCTTCTACGGTCGAGGAAAAAACGGAGGGCTTTGAGACCATCCTGGTGGGGGATGGAGGTGTACAGTGACTGGACGTCCATGGTGAAGATGAGGGGGTGAGGGCCTAGAGAGTGGAATGCGCGGAGATGACGGAGAGTGTCTGAGGTGTCTTGAACATAGGTGGGGAGGGATTTAACCAAGGGGGATAGTATGGAGTCGAGGTAGGTGGAGATGAGTTCGGTGGGGCAAGAACAGGCAGAGACAATGGGTCTACCGGGACAGTCAGGTTTGTGGATTTTGGGGAGAAGGTAAAAGCGGGCTGTGCGGGGCTGGGGAACGATGAGGTTGGAGGCTCGTTCGGGCAGGGCGTGGGAGTGGATGAAGTTGGTGATGGTGCTGGAGATGGCGGCCTGGTGCTCGTCAGTGGGGTCATGGTCCAAGGGTAAGTAGGAAGAGGTGTCCGAGAGTTGGCGCGTGGCCTCAGCTTTGTAGAGGTCGACGCGCCAGACTACCACGGCACCTCCCTTGTCGGCGGGTTTGATAACCCAATCTAGGTTGTTGCGGAGTGAGTCGATGGCAGTGCGTTCAGGGGGGGAGAGATTGGAGTGAGACAGGGGAGTGGAGAAGTTGAGGCGGTTGATGTCACGGCGGCAGTTTTTAATAAAGAGTTCTAAAGCCGGAAGGCTACGAGGGGGGCTCCATGAGGATGGGGTGCGTTGGAGACGGGAAAAGGGGTCATCAGTGGGGAGCGAGGACTCCTTCCCATGGAAGTGAGCTGTGAGGCGGAGGCGACGGTAGAAGCGTTCCAAGTCATGGAGGGCGCGGAACTCATTGAGATGGGGACGGAGGGGGACAAAGGTAAGACCTCTGCTGAGGACAGACCGTTCGATGTCGGAGAGGGGGAGGTCGGGGGGGATGGTGAACACCCGGCAGGGATGGGGGTTGGGGCCGGAGGAAGGCAGGTGGGTGGAATGGGGACGAGGCGATGTGTGGTGGGGGGGTGGTGGGTGGTCAGGGGGTGGGGGGGTGAGAGGGCAGTGGTGTGGGTATGGAAGAGAAGTGGTCCCATAGTTGGAGAGGGATGGGGAAGAATCAGTGGAACTGCCACTGAGATAACCAGGGTAGGCAGACTAGCGCTAGGACCCAGTGGAGTCAAACCCAGGAGAGTGGGAGTGAGCAGCGTGGAGGCTTCAGGCCCAATACAGAGTCCAGTTTGCAGGTAAGGCGACGGCTGCGGGCTGCTGGAGGGAGGTGCAGTGGCGAGGGTCAGCGGACCCGACGGTCGGGGTCCGTGGGCAGTGGAGTCGGGGTCCGTGGGCAGTGGAGTCGGGGTCGGTGGGGTTGAAGGGCGTGGCAGTGGCGAGGGTCGGCGGACCCGATGGTCGGGGTCCGTGGGCAGTAGAGTCAGGGTCCACGGGCGATGCGTGGGAGGTCCCGGTAGGCGGATGGTCGGTGGGGCGGCGCGGTTCGACCAGCCCGGTGAGGCGACGGGGTGAATAGGGTGCGGTGCAGCGGCCAAGTTCGTGGATCCCCGGTCCGGCGGCCGTGTAGAGTGGGCCCGGTCCAGCGGCGATGCTGGGAGGTCCCGGGGGGCGGCGAGGTTCGGAGGAATCGGCGAGGGGAAGGAAGTCCGAGTTACCGTAGAAGCGGCGAGCCTGGGCGTCATCGGTAGGCAGGTGAAGGTCGGCGGCAGCATCGACGTGGAGGTCGGTGAAGGCGGCGTCCTGGTGAGTACTGGAGGCGCTCCCCGTGGACAAGATGGCGTCGCGGGACCGGGGCAGGCGATGCGGGCCGGAGTTGGGGCCCGGAGCCAGCGGGCGGTCGAGTCGCGGAGAGTCGGCGGCGGGAGCGGCCTGGAGGCGGGCTAATTTAAGGTCCTTGGTGGAGTTGAGGTGGGCCAGGAATCTTTTATTGAAGAGGTGGATCTTCCGGCGGATAAAGTATAGTTGAGGACCGTTGCAGGTCTGGGTGAGTGAGGCCCGAAGTTCCGGGAGGGTCAATGCGAGGTCCTGCTGGTGCCAGCGCATCGCAGTCAGTGTGGATCTCAGTGCCCGGGTGGAGAATTGTTGGGTATGCCGGTAGATAGCCAGTCGGTACCGATAGTCCGGCTGAGGTCCGAACTGGGAAGTAGGGAACTGGAGCTGGAAGCCATGAGGTATGAGATGGAGGCGCAGGCATGCCCCGAGGAAGCAGATGTGGCTGTGGTATCGAGTTTGGGTAAGGATGTGGTCGTAGAGTTGGAGGGCAGGGGGGATCACAGAGATGGGGCAGTTAGCGAGTTGGGTGTGGAGCAGTCTCCAGAGAGAGGAGGAGAACTTCTTCAAAGTAGGCATACCTTGACGAGATTTCGCAGTGGAGTAGACAAAGTGTTAAAGAAGGAACTGCAGATGCTGGAAAATCGAAGGTACACAAAAATGCTGGAGAAACTCAGCGGGTGCAGCAGCATCTATGGAGCGAAGGAAATAGGTAACGTTTCGGGCCGAAACCCTTCTTCAGACTGATAGGGGGTGGGGAGAAGAGAGGAAAAAAGGAAAAGGCGGAGGAGGAGCCCGAGGGCTGGGGGAGGGGAGGGGACAACCAGATGGCTGATGAAGGGGAGGGGACAGCCAGGGCTAGCAGAATTGGGAGAATTCAACGTTCAGGCCACCAGGATGTAGACTGCCCAAGCGGAATATGAGGTGCATTTCCTCCAATTTACGGTGTTGCTCGCTGTGGCCATGGAGGAGACCCAGGACAGAGAGGTCAGATACGGAATGGGAGGGGGAGTTGAAGTGCTGAGCCACCAGGAGTTCAGGTTGGTTATTGCGGACCGACCGGAGGTGTTCGGCGAAACGATCGCCAAGCCTCCGCTTGGTCTCACCGATGTAGATCAGCTGGCATCTAGAGCAGCGAATGCAATAGATGAGGTTGGAGGAGATGCAGGTGAACCTCTGTCGCACCTGGAACGACTGCTTGGGTCCTTGAATGGAGTGGAGGGGGGAAGTGAAGGGACAAGTGTTGCATCTCTTGCGGTTGCAAGGGAAAGTACCAGGGGAGGGGGTGGTATGGGAGGGAAGGGAAGAATTGACAAGGGAGTTACGGAGGGAGCGGTCTTTGCGGAAGGCAGACATAGGGGGAGATGGGAAGATGTGGCGAGTGGTGGGGTCACGTTGGAGGTGGCGAAACTGACGGAGGATCACTTGTTGTATGTGACGGCTGGTGGGGTGAAAGGTGAGGACTAGGGGGACTCTGCCTTTGTTGTGAGTGGGGGGATGGGGAGAGAGCAGTGTTGCGGGGTATGGCAGAGACCCTGGTGCGAGCCTCATCTATGGTGGAGGAGGGGAACCCCCGTTCCCTGAAGAATGAGGACATTTCAGATGCCCTGGTGTGGAACGCCTCATCCTGGGAGCAGATGCGGCGTAGACGGAGGAATTGGGAGTGGGGGATGGAGTCCTTACAGGAAGCAGGGTGGGAAGAAGTGTAGTCCAGATAGCCATGGGAGTCGGTAGGTTTGTAGTGGATGTCAGTAAGGAGTCTATCACCTGCGATGGAGATAGTGAGGTCAAGGAATGGTAGGGAAGTGTCGGAAATGGTCCAGGTGTATTTAAGTGCCGGATGGAAGTTGGTGGTGAAGCGGATGAAGTCAGTCAGTTGTGTGTGGGTGCAGGATGTGGCACCAAAACAATCATCGATGTAGCGGAGGTAGAGGTCGGGGATGGGGCCCTGGTACGCATTGAACAAGGATTGTTCTACGTACCCGACAAAGAGGCAGGCGTAGCTGGGGCCCATGCGTGTGCCCATAGCTACGCCTTGTATTTGGAGGAAATGGGAGGAGTCAAATGAAAAGTTATTAAGTGTAAGTACCAGCTCCGCTAGGCGGAGGAGGGTGTCAGTGGCCGGGTATAGATTGCTTCTACGGTCGAGGAAAAAACGGAGGGCTTTGAGACCATCCTGGTGGGGGATGGAGGGTGTGTTAACAAGCACATAAGTTGTCAGGTGTAGTTTTTGACCTGAAGAATGGGAGCATTTAGAACTCAAAGGAGAACCAATAAATTGATAAAGAAATGCCAGATGGAATACAAGACAAGGTGTGCAAAATCATGTGGATGAATGCACAGCCTTTTACCCAGAGTGGGGGAAATCAAGAACCAGGGGACATAGATTTAAGGTGAGGGGCAATATTCAAGAAGAACTGGAGGGTCGACCATTTCCACAGGATGGTGCGTATATAGAAGGAGCTGCCAGAGGTGATAGTTAAAACATGTACTATAACAGCATTTAAAAACACTTGGACAGGCACATGTGGATAGGAAAGATTTGAAAAGATATGGGCCAAATGTGAGTAAATGGGACTAGAACAAATCTCGCCTGGAAAGGATCACAGAGACAGGAGAATTAAAGATGGGGAATGGCAGAGAAGTTAAATAATTCCTTAAAGTTTGCCTCAAAGAAATAATGCAGGTATACGAGAGAACAAAAAGCCAGTGAGAATTAACACGTGGTACTCCAGCTGTAACTGCTCAGACAGGAAGTCTCTGCAGAGGGTAGTGAGGGGAGCAGAGAGGATCATTGGCGTCTCCCTACCCTTGGTTACAAGAACTGTTCCAGAGCCGCTGCCTGAAAAAAGCACTGAGCATAGCAAAGGACAGACTGCACCCCCTCCACACAGACTGCACCCCCTCCACACATCTGGATCTCCTGCCGTCAGGCAAGAGATACCGTAGCATCAAAGCCTGGACAACCAGACTGCTAAACAGCTTCCTTCCACAGGCTGTGAGGCTGCTAAACAGTCACTCCACCTGATTCTGCTGCTTTTTGCACTGACAATTTAATAACAACTCTGGCACTGGCCACTTAAATCAGCTGCCCTGGACAATTTATGACTGTTTTTACTTGTATTTTAATGTTGCTGTTTTTACATGCACTTTTAACTATTGGTATTGTTTTATCAGGGACTGGATTGTTTTTATTATTTTGATTTATGTGTGAAATGTTTAAGTTTTATGTGCGATGCTCCGGTATTCCCTGGGAAACGTCTTCTCATTTTGCACTGTACAACTGTTGCTTTGCAAGATGACAAAGGTTAATTGATTGATTGATTGATTGATTGAGAAATGGCAGGAACGGAGTCTTAATCAATAAAAGTGAAAAAGAGTAGTCGGCAGACTTAACTATAAACCTTTACGCAAGACAATGCTGAGGTTCTATAAGGAGAGATGTAACTTAAAACATGCATGCAAACACTTGACTTCTAATAACATCTCCTTTACTATTTCAACTTATCACTTCTTAAACCAAATCACAAAGTCAGATATTGCCCCTATGAATGAATTGGACAGATTCACTCTGTTGGAAGGGGGTTTGTCTTCTCTGAGCTTTGAACTCAGGTCCCTCCTTGTGATGGTTGTTCCCCGGTTGTCGCTGCCCATGTCTCGGACCGCCCTTCTTTTATACTAATTTTCCTTCTGTCTCCTAAAGGAAGCCTTTGTTCAAACCCAAGACTCTCACAATTCTAAAGTCAATCGTTTTGAGTTGTTATTCATCCAAGTGGCTGAATAAACAAAACACATCTTCGTTCCTTATTAAAATGTTCATTCTCATCATAGAGTTCCTTTGCAAAATGGCCGTTCCCAGCCACCAAGGCTGTACTGCCTAGCAATTAAATTACGTGCAGCTCTGTCTCTCCAGATGTTCATCATGTGACCATTTTCACAGTGTTTCTTTGTTCACCTGTTCCCAGGGCTTTTGATCAGTCTGTCTCTAGCTAGTAGCATCCTCCCAAACCCTGTCGGGATACTTAACATCCAGTCCCAGGCTATAGGATGTTTCCACTAGTGAGAGTGTCTTGGACCAGGGGTCATAGCCTCGGAATTAAAGGGCGCTCTTTTAGAAAGAGGAGGTAGAACTTCGTTAGTCAGATGGTATTTAATCTGTAGAATTCTTGGCCACAGAGGGCTATGGAGACCAAGTCAGTGGATATTTTTTAAGACGGAGATAGACAAATTCTTGATTAGAACAGGTGTCAAGGGAGATGGGGAGAAGGCAGGAAAATGGGATTAGGAGGCAGAGATCAGCCATGATTGAATGGCAGTGGACCCAATGGCCAAATTGCCCAATTCTACTCCTATAACCTGTGAACTTTACCTGTGTGGCGGTCCCTGGGGGGTAGGCCACTCCTTGGATCATCCCCCTCGCCGATTGAGGGACAAGGGCGTTGGTCTGCCACGGGGGTTTCCAGAGGACCCTCGGTTGTGTGTGCTCTCGCTGTGTGATTAAAGACTACTGTTTGAACCTGTCTGGCGTCTGGCCTTTTCCTGACCTCATCCAGGCTGCTACACCTGCGTTATATTATAGATAGCATTAGTTTAGAATTAATAAACTACGTATACATTAACTGAAAACTTCAGTTTTAGAAATTGATATGAATGTTATTCAAATTGATTGATGTTAAAACAGCCAGTAGTTTTCACGTAGTTATACAATGTGTCATCAATTAATCGATCCACATTCCTCAGTAAATGTAATTGTGTTTTGACCAAGTATTAATGACGCGCTCTCACGCGCGCGCGCTCTCTCTACCCCGCTCCTATTTCGTCTCTCGTTCTCTTATGCTCTCTCACTCCCTCTCTCTCACCCTGTCGCCTCGGCATTCCCGGAATCATTGTCGTTTTGCGGTGACGGCTGCATCTGCGATTCCTTTCTGTTGGGGGGGGGGTGGGTCATTGACTTTTGTTGCCAAGGTTTTTAGAGTAAAGTATAACTCACTTCCCCAATGTGCTGGACAAAACTAGAAGGTGCATTGCCCTGCACTGTTTCACAGACCTCTTATGAGCTGGTTCAATAACTTGAAGGGTCTGAAGAAGGGCCTCAACCAAAACATCACCCATTCCTTGTATCCAGAGATGCTGCCTGTCCCACCGAGTTACTCCAGCATTTGAGTCTATCTTCGTTTCAATGGTTCAAAGTTTTCCATATTATTAGGAAAACTAGAGGTGAGAAAAGGTACCGAACAGATCATTCTGTTCTGGGGTTTGTTCTATAACTTTTCATACCTCTAGTTTCCCTCTCCCCTGACTCTCAGTCTGAAGAACTGTGTGCAGGATAGTGTTCGTGTGCAGGGGTCGGTGCGGACTCGGTGGGCTGAAGAGCCTGTTTCATCGCTGTATCTCAACTAAACTAAACAGATAATCTATGGAAAGAAAATAGAACATCTTTGTTAGTTCATTATGACTTGACGGGCTTTCAAATCTCGCACGAGAAACCTTCGCGACACGGTGGCGCAGCGGTACAGTGGCTGCCTCACAGCGCCAGAGACCCGGGTTCTTTCCTGATGACCGGTGTTGTCTGTACGGAGTTTATACGTTCTCCCCGTGACCTGCATTGGTTTTCTCGAGATCTTCCGTTTCCTCCAGCTCTCCAAAGGCGTACAGGTTGTAGGTTAAGTGGCTTGGTACAAATGTTAATTGTCATTAGTGTGTGTGGGATAGTGTTTGTTTTACGGGGATGGCTGGTCGGTGCAGACTCGGTGGGCCGAAGGGCCTGTTTCTGTGCTATATCACTTAACTAAACTAAACTAGAGCAGATAATCTATGGAAAGAAAGCAGTGAATCTTTATTGGTACATTATGACTAGACGGGGATTTTCAAATCCCGCACGAGATACCTTCAAGAATGGAGCGTGCATTTCTATCAGTCATAGAAACAGAGACATAGAAGATAGGTGTAGGAGTAGGCCATTCGGCCCTTCGAGCCAGCACTGCCATTCTATAGGATCATGGCTGATCATCTAAAATCAGTATCCTCATTCCTGCTTTCTCCCCATATCCCTTGATATTAGCGGTTCTGTATTGATGTGGGTAGAGAACTGGCTGGCAGACAGGAAGCAAAAAGTAGGAGTAAAGGGGTCCTTTTCAGAATGGCAGGCAGTGACTAGTGGGGTACCGCAAGGCTCAGTGCTGGGACCCCAGCTATTTACAAAATATATTAATGATTTGGACGAGGGAATTGAATGCAACATCTCCAAGTTTGCGGATGACACAAAGCTGGGGGGGGGGCAGTGTTAGCTGTGAGGAGGATGCTAGGAGGCTGCAAGGTGACTTGGATAGGCTGGGCGAGTGGGCAAATGCATGGCAGATGCAGTATAATGTGGATAAATGTGAGGTTATCCACTTTGGTGGCAAAAACAGGAAAGTAGACTATTATCTGAATGGTGGCCGAATAGGAAAAGGGGAGATGCAACGAGACCTGGGCGTCATGGTACACCAGTCATTGAAAGTAGGCATGCAGGTGCAGCAGGCAGTGAAGAAAGTGAATGGTATGTTAGCATTCATAGCAAAAGGATTTGAGTATAGGAGCAGGGAGGTTCTACTGCAGTTGCACAGGGTCTTGGTGAGACCACACCTGGAGTATTGCGTACAGTTTTGGTCTCGAAATCTGAGGAAAGACATTCTTGCCATAGAGGAGTACAGAGAAGGTTCACCAGACTGATTCCTGGGATGTCAGGACTTTCATATGAAGAAAGACTGGATAGACTCGGCTTGTACTCGCTAGAATTTAGAAGATTGAGGGGGGATCTTATAGAAACGTACAAAATTCTTAAGGAGTTGGACAGGCTAGATGCAGGAAGATTGTTACTGATGTTGGGGAAGTCCAGAACAAGGGGTCACAGTTTAAGGATAAGGGGGAAATCTTTAAGACCGAGATGAGAAAAAAAAATTCACACAAGAGTGGTGAATCTCTGGAATTCTCTGCCACAGAAGGTAGTTGAGTCCAGTTCATTAGCTATATTTAAGAGGGAGTTTAGATGTGGCCCTTATGGCTAAAGGGATCAGGGGATATGGAAAGAAGGCAGGTACAGGATACTGACTTGGATGATCAGCCATGATCATATTGAATGGCGGTGCAGCCTCGAAGGGCCGAATGGCCTACACCTGCACCTATTTTCTATGTTTCTATGATTACGTTAGCCCTAAGAGCTAAATCTAACTATCTCTTGGAAACATCTATTGAATTGGCCCCCACTGCCTTCTGTGGCAGAGAATTACACAGATTCACAACTCTATGGGTGAAAAGGTTCCTACCTCAGTCCTAAATGGCCTACTGCCTTATTCTTAAACTGTGGCCCCTTTGTTCTGGACTCCCCAGTCACTCTGGGTGAAGTCCAGATGGAGCTGACAATGTTTGCATCTTCCACTTAAAATAAAAGTCAACTGAATTACGGAAGGTTAGAGAAAGAAGTGCATTGATTTCTCTTTCATTAGAAGCACGGTTGACATTTGTTACAAAGAGAAATCAACTTTTATTTCAAGTAATTTAAAAGTCACTTCATTAAACGCGGGGGACAAGCAGTGTGGAGATTGCTTTCTTCACTGCTTTCAGTGACACATCCATGGGCTCCACTGAACAATGTAATGAATATCTTCTTCATTTGACCTCAACTGAGTGTTACGACAATATTTACTTAGCGAGATCATAGATCACATTGCAAGAAGCTCTAGCCATCATGGTTAGAGTGAAAAACATCCCTGTTTTTTTATTGAGAATAGCTATCATCTTATGTATTGATGTCAGGTCGCTTTACCAACTCTGGTCTCAGAGCCGGTGATTCCAACCACGGCAGCCTCCTGAATCCAGAGATGTGTGAGTTTACTGAGTCAATGTGACGATACAATTGAGTCTGGTTTATGTTTTTAGTTCAGAGTCAATGCCGAAGGCAGACCAAACATCTTAAACAGAAATTGGTCAGATACAGTGAGAAATCATGTGAAATAATCACTGAATTTTATTTTAAATGAAGGTACCTGCATGTTATATTGTTTAGCTTGGAGATACCATATAACCATATAACCATAACAGCACGGAAACAGGCCATCTCGGCCCTTCAAGTCCGTGCCGAACTTTTTTAAATTTTTTTTTTTTATTTATTTTTTTTTTAAATTTATTTATTATTATTATTTTTTTTTTAATTAAAAATGAATACTTCCCCCCTAGTTCCATCTACCTGCACTCAGACCATAACCCTCCATTCCTTTCCCGTCCATATACCCAATCCAATCTATTTTTAAAGGATAACATCGAACCTGCCTCCACCACTTCCACTGGAAGTTCATTCCACACAGCTACCACTCTCTGAGTAAAGAAGTTCCCCCTAATGTTCCCCCTAAACTTCTGTCCCTTAATTCTCAAGTCATGTCCCCTTGTTTGAATCTTCCCTACTCTCAATGGGAAAAGCTTATCCACGTCCACTCTGTCTAACCCGCTCATAATTTTAAAGACCTCTATCAAGTCCCCTCTTAACCTTCTGCGCTCCAAAGAATAAAGACCTAACTTGTTCAACCTTTCTCTGTAACTTAGTTGCTGAAACACAGGCAACATTCTAGTAAATCTCCTCTGTACTCTCTCTATTTTGTTGACATCCTTCCTATAATTAGGCGACCAAAATTGTACTCCATACTCCAGAATTGGCCTCACCAATGCCTTGTACAATTTTAACATTACATCCCAACTTCTATATTCAATGCTCTGATTTATAAAGGCCAGCACACCAAAAGCTTTCTTTACCACCCTATCTACATGAGATTCCACCTTCAGGGAACTATGCACAGTTATTCCTAGATCCCTCTGTTCAACTGCATTCCTCAATTCGCTACCATTTTCCATGTACGTCCTATTTTGATTTGTCCTGCCAAGATGTAGCACCTCACACTTATGAGCATTAAACACCATCTGCCATCTTTCAGCCCACTCTTCAAATGGCCTAAATCTCTCTGTAGACTTTGAAAATCTACTTCATTATCCCCAACACCACCTATCTTAGTATCATCTGCATATTTACTATCCAATTTTCCACACCATCATCCAGATCATTGATGTACATGACAAACAACAGTGGACCCAACACAGACCCCTGAGGCACCCCACTAGTCACCGGCCTCCAACCTGACAAACAGCCATCCACCATTACTCTCTGGCACCTCCCATTCAGCCACTGTTGAATCCATCTTGCTACTCCACCATTAATACCCAACAATTGAATCTTCTTAACCAACCTTCCATGAGGAACCTTGTCAAAGGCCTTACTGAAGTCCATATAGACAACATCCACTGCTTTACCCTCATCAATTTCCCTAGCAACCTCTTCGAAAAATTCAAGAAGATTAGTCAAGCATGACCTTCCAGGCACAAATCCATGTTGACTGTTCCTAATCAGACCCTGCTTATCCAGATGCTTATATATATTATCTTTAAGTATCCTTTCCATTAATTTGCCCACCACTGACGTCAAACTAACAGGTCTATAATTGCTAGGTTTACTCTTCTAACCCTTTTTAAACAACGGAACAACATGCGCAGTACGCCAATCCTCGGCACTATTCCCGTTTCTAATGACATTTGAAATATTTCTGTCATAGCCCCTGCTATATCTACACTAACTTCCCTCAATGTCCTAGGGAATATCCTGTCAGGACCTGGAGACTTATCCGTTTTCATATTTTTCAAAAGTGTCCGCACCTCCTCTTCTTTGAATCTCACAGTTTCCATTGCTACTCTGCTTGTTTCCCTTACCTCATATAATTCCATATCCTTCTCCTTCGTGAATACCGAAGAAAATAAATTGTTCAATATCTCCCCCATCTCTTTTGGCTCTGCAGATAGCTGTCCACTCTGACTCTCTAATGGACCAATTGTATTCCTTGTTATCCTTTTGCTATTAATATAGCTGTAGAAACCCTTTGGATTTACTTTCACCTTACTTGCCAAAGCAACCTCATATCTTCTTTTAGCTTTTCTAATTTCTTTTCTTAATATTCTTTTTACATTCTTTATACTCCTCAAGCACCTCATTTACTCCATGCTGCCTATAATTATTGTAGATCTCTCTCTTTTTCCGAACCGTGTCCAATTTCCCTTGAAAACCATGGCTCTTTCCATTTTTTACTATTTCCTTTCAACCGAACAGGGACATAAAGATTCTGTACTCTTAAAATTTCACCCTTAAATGTCCCTCCATTTTTCTTCTACATCCTTCCCAATAAACAACATGTCCCAATTCACTCCTTTTAAATCCTTTCGCATCTCCTCAAAGTTAGCCTTTCTCCAAACAAAAATCTCAACCCTAGGTCCAGTTCTGACCCTCTCCATAATTATATTGAAACTAATGGTATTGTGGCAGAGAAGATACAGCGCAGATAGTCCACTGAGTTCGCACCGACCAGCGATTTTATTATTTTCCTATTTGTCAATTTGTGCCCGATTATTTGGTGGCCAATCAACCGCTGTCTCAAAGGGGGTTGCGTCCAATCACCAACCAGCTTGCCTTAAAATTCCCGTCCAATCAACAATTCGGTCTCCTCCCTTCCAATCAACCGCTGTCTACAAGGGCATTGTGTCCAATCACATAATGCAGTTTAATGGTAATTAGCAGCTATGGTAAAGGTTGGAAGCCAGCGGAGCTAATGACAGTCAAACGGGAGCAGGAGAGATTCAGACAGTGTATAATCCAGGAGAATAATCACACTGCTTCACCCATGCGATATTAAATGTAACGGCTCTGCAAACCAGTTGGTTAATCTGTGATTGGGTTTCCATGCAGAGAAGGGAGGCACAGTGGCACAGATGGCAGAGTTGCTGTCCCACAACGCTAGAGACCCAGGTTCGATCCTCGACTCTGCCCAGTCTACCTAAACCTACCTGATCTCCCAATTGCGAAACACCTTAATATGGCAGGTGTGGGCCCTTACAGGCAGAGGCAGGAGAATTAAAGATGGGGAATGGCAGAGAAGTTAAATAATTCCTTAAAGTTTGCCAAAGAATAATACAGGTATACGAGAGAACAAAAAGCCAGTGAGAATGAGAAATGGAAGGAACGGAGTCTTAATCAATAAAAGTGAGAAAGAGTAGTCGGCAGACTTAACTATAAACCTTTACGCAAGATATGTAATGCTGAGGCTCTATAAGGAGAGATGCAACGCTGAAGCTCTATAAGGCGCTGGTCAACCCTCCATTTGGAGTACTGTGGACAAATTTGGACCCCATATCTGATGAAGGATGTGCTGGCTCTGGAGAGGGTCCAGAGGAGGTTTACAAGAATACTTCAGGAATGAGTGGTTAATACATTAGCGTTTGACAGTACTGTGCCTCTACTCGCTGGAGTTTTGAAGGATGAGGCGGCATCACATTGAAACTTACAGAATAATGAAAGGCATAGATAGAGTGAATGTGGAAAGGATTGGTGACCCTATTAGCTCTATAGGGTATTAACTGACGTGTCAAACGAGGTTTAATTTAGTTTATTACAACAATCTTTATTAACACTCATGTAACATAAAACATGCATGCAAACACTTGACATCTAATAACTTCTCCTTTACTTTACTATTTCAAATTCTCACTTATTAAACTAAATCACAAAGTCAGATATTACCCCTATGAATGAATTGGACAGATTCACTCTGTTGGTAGGGGGTTTATCTTGTCTGAGCTTCGAACTCGGGTCCCTCCTTCTTGTGATGGTTGTTCCCGCGTTGTCGCTGCCCATGTCTCAGACCGCCCTTCTTTTATACTAATTTTCCTTCAATCTCCTAAAGGAAGTCTTTGTTCAAACCCAAGACTCTCACAATTCTAAAGTCAATCGTTTGAGTTGTTATTCATCCAATAATCCATGGAATAAACAAAACGCATCTTAGTTCCTAATCAAATTTTTCATTCTTATCATACCTTTGCAAAATGGCCTTTCCCAGCCACCTTATCTTCACAAGGCTATACTGCCAAGCAATTAAATTACGTGCAGCTCTGTTCTCACCAGATGTTCATCGTGTGACCATTTTCACAGTGTTTCTTTGTTCACCTGTTCCCAGGGTTTTGATCAGTCTGTCTCTAGCTAGTAGCATC
The DNA here is from genome assembly GCA_038087875.1 of Malacoraja senta. Classification (NCBI taxonomy): domain Eukaryota; kingdom Metazoa; phylum Chordata; class Chondrichthyes; order Rajiformes; family Rajidae; genus Malacoraja; species Malacoraja senta. Next base: position 64,808 of record JAXLNO010003110.1, read on the forward strand.
CTCCCAAACCCTGTCGGGTTACTCAACATCCAGTCCCAGGCTATAGGATGTTTCCACTGGTGGCAGAGTCTTGGACCAGAGGTCATAGCCTCGCAATTAAAGGCACTCTTTTAGAAAGAGAGGTGGAAGAACTTCTTTAGTCAGATGGTATCTAATCTGTAGAATTCTTGGCCACAGAGGGCTGTGGAGGCCAAGTCAGTGGATATTTTTTAGGCGGAGATAGACAAATTCTTGATTAGAACGGGTGTCAAGGGAGATGGGGAGAAGGCAGGAATATGGGATTAGGAGGCAGAGATCAGCCATGATTGAATGGCTGAATTGATAGGTATATGGACGGGAAAGGAATTGAGGGTTATGGTCTGAGTGCAGGTAGATGGGTCTAGTTGAGAGTAAGTGTTCGGCACGGACTAGAAGAACCGAGATGGCCTATTTCCCTGCTGTAATTGTTATATGGTTATATGGCAGTGGACCCAATGGGCCAACTGGCCCAATTCTACAGCGGCATTCGAGAGGGCCAAGGAGGCACTGGCTGGGACCACGATGCTCGTCCACCCACGAGAGGACGCCCCGACTGCCCTGACGGTAGACGCTTGTGAGGTTGCGGTTGGGGCAGTGTTGGAGTAGCTCGTTGACGGATGCTGGCGGCCACTCGCCTTCTTCAGCAGGCATCTCAATGGTGCTCAGCGCCGTTACAGCCCTTTCGACCGCGAGCTCCTTGCCCTGTATCTCGCCGTACGCCATTTCAGCTACTTCCTGGAGGGGAGCCTTTTACTGCATTCACGGATCACAAGCCGCTAACCTTCGCGTTCGCCAAGGTTTCAGACCCGTGGTCTGCCCGGCAGCAGAGGCAGTTGGCGTATGTGTCCGAATACACCACCTCCATCCATTTCGTTGTGGGCAAATACAACAGGCTGGCCGACACCTTATCATGACCTGCAGTCCACGCGGTTCTCCAAGTCGTTGAGGGTATTAATTATTCCGCCCTGGCAGCCGCTCAGCTGGTCGACGAGGAGATGGCCGCCTATCGTACGGCAGTTTCGGGCCTGCAGTTGGAGGACGTTGTCTGTGGTCCTGGGGTGCAACGCAGCTGTGCGATGTCTCCACTAGAGTTCCACGACCCATCGTCCCCATCACCTGGCGGCGCAGGGTGTTTGAGGTGCTCCATGGGCTTGCGCATCCCTCCATCCGGGCGACAACGGCCCTGGTAGCCTCCCGCTTCATGTGGCACGGGCTGCGGAAGGAGGTTTGGACATTGGGCGCGCAATTGCATCCCGTGCCAGACCTCCAAGGTGCAACGACATGTGCACACGCCGTTGCAGGAGTTCACCATCCCTTGGCAGCGGTTCCACCACATTCACGTGGACATCGTGGGGCCGCTGCCGCCGTCCCGGGGCATGACCTATCTATTCACCGTCGTGGCCTGAAGCCATTCCGCTACCTGATTCTTCAACGGCCAATTGTGCTCGAACCTTGGTGGCGCACTGGATCGCCCGGTTCGGGGTGCCACTGGACATAACATCCGACCGGGGGCCTCAGTTCACGTCGGAACTGTGGTCGGCCATGGCACGCCTCCTGGGGGTTCATCTGCACCACATGGACGGTGTATTATTCACGGGCGAACGGACTGGTGGAGCGGTTTCACCGTCAACTCAAGGATGCCCTGAAGGCACGGCTGAATGATCCGGACTGGGTGGACGATCTCCCGTTTTGCTGGTGATCCGCACTGCACCGAAAGAGGACTTGGCCTCCTCCACCGAGTTGGTGTATTGCTCTCCGTTGAAGGTGCCCGGGGAGTTCGTCCCACCAGCACGGGGCCAGGTGCAGCAGCCTTTGGACACTCTGCAACATCTTCGGCAGATGGTGGGTAAGTTGGCGCCGGTGCCCACGTCTCATCATGGGTCCTTCCGTCCGCACGTTCCCTCTGCTCTGGAGGACTGCCAGTCCGTCTTCCTGCGCAGGGATGCTCATCGGACACCTCTCCAGCGGCCGTACGAGGGTCCCTTCTGAGTCCTGGAGCATGGCTCATCAACATTCGTCCTGGACATGAGGGGTCGGCATGAGACTGTTTCGGTTGCATGGCTGAAGCCGGCACATATTGACATTGATCAGCCGGTGCTGGTAGCGCGGCCCCGTAAGTGAGGGCGCCCTCCTTCTAGTGTTCCTGTGCTGGGCATGGTGTGCACCCGGGCTGGCCGCCGTGTATGCCCTCCTGTCCGTTTCATGCCTTGGGTACTTGGGGGGGGGGGGGGGGCCTGTGGTGGTCCCTGGGGGTAGGCCACTCCTTGGATCATCCTCCTCGCCGATTGAGGGACAGGGGCGTTGGTCTTCCACGGGGTTTCCAGAGGACCCTCGGTTGTGTGTGCTCTCGCTGTGTGATTAAAGACTACTGTTTGAACCTGCCTGGCGTCTGGTCTTTTCCTGACCTCGTCCAGGCTGCTACACCTGCGTTATATTATAGATAGCATCAGTTTAGAATAATAAACTACGTTTACATTAACTGAAAACTTCAGTTTAGAAATTGATATGAATGTTATTCAAATTGATTGATGTAAAAACAATTTGTGCATCTATATCACTACCCACCAAGTTCATGATTTTCAATATTCTACTTGTGTTTGGTTTGTTCATTTCTTCCTTTCCACTGCGTTTACAAAGACAAAAATATACATATTTTTTAATAGTTTTAACATTTTAATTAATTAATTCCCAGTCAATATTTCTGCTGGCAATGCCATCACTGATTTCCCATACTTCATTTCAGCAATTGACACAGCTGTATCTCTTGTAAGTTGGTGGTTCTCAAAGGAAAGACACCCGAGAATGCATTTGTCTACTGGGATACTGCAACAAAGCCAGGACATAGAGGGACGCAGGATGAAATCTGTAGGACATGTACTCAGAATGTCACCAGAACGTGCACCTAAGATAGCAATGATATGGGAAGCTGATGGAAGAAGGAAAAGAGACCGACCAAAACTCACATGGAGGCATAAATTCCAGAAGGATTTGGAAGCCCGGGACGCTAACCTATCGATGGTGGAAGACGTTGCACATGACCGAACAGAATGGCGAAAGCTTGCTGACCAATGTACTCAACAGTGTGGGAGGAACTAAGCCCAAGTCTAAGTCCAGCAACAACCTCTTAAGGTGCAAACTTTCAAATTCTCAAAACACTAGTGTTATGATTCAAGCAGCATACTCGTTCGTAACAACCCAAACTCTTGATTAGAACAGAATGAGGATGGACTCTTTTTTAAAAATCCTTTTCAAAACCTTTATTCGACACAGTCATATGATACAACACATCAAACCATAATCAGAAATTACACTATAACAAATAATCATTATAGTATAACAGTGCATTCATTGTTTACAATACTCTCAACCGCACGTGGTGACCAGCACCCACAGAAAGCCTCCAAAGTCCCCGTGGACACCGCCTGTTCCCTCTCCAGGGACACACGTGCACGGACGTACGCCCAGAAGAGGGGCAGGCAGCTGACTCAGCCTGACCATCGACCGCCCGCTGCCTGGACCCACGAATGGCCATCTTGGCCAGGCCCAGGAGCAAACCGACATGGAAGTCCCACCCCCCCCCTCCCCCCGATCGGCTCTCCTTACTCCGTGCCTTGTGTCCAAACACTAGAATCGTGGGAACAAAATGCAACCAGAACTTGAGGAACAACCCCTTCAGTTATTGGTACAGGGGCAGTAACCTCTTACACTCCATATACGCGTGGAACACGGTCTCCCTCGTCAACGCAGAAAATTCATGCGGCGATCGAGCCTGTGAACTGACTCAAAAGTTTATTACATGGCACCGCTCTGTGCAGCATTCTCCACCCCAGGTCCCCAATGTAAAGGGGACAACTCCCTTGTAGAGGGACCCCCACTGGGGACCTCCCCCGCCATCGGGTGATAACACCGTCCGCCATGGTGTGTCAGGACGGGAGATGAAGGCAAGGAGGTGCAGAATGTGCAGGAACATTCTGTACAGTGTGCGTCTCTTTGCATCACGAAATGGCATGCTGGTCATCTCAGAAAGGCGGCTCACACCCTTGCTCTTCCTTGCCAGGCCCATGCCTCCTTTATGTCCCACTAGCATGCGGCGGTACGGTGACCTCCATAAAGGAAGGGTCTTCCGCCTCCACACTACCCACTGCCACTTTACCACCCACACGTTTTACCTTCCCTGCCCCCGTCTGAACCACCTCAGCTCCTTGCTGGGCCATGGCAGGTGCAATCTGGACCTCACTGGAGCTGACAGGCGCCCCCCCTTGGGTGGTCTCAGATCGAGGCAAGTGCCCATCCGCTTGCGTCTGACTCGCTTGGGTGGGCTTTTTCTTCTTCCCTTTTTCTTCTGCTTCTCCCAGTTCCCCCCGCCCCCTCTCCTCCCCCTGCGCCTCGCCATCAGCCACCACCACAGGTTCAGGACGTAGGGGGCGGGGGCCATCGCTGCCCCGGGTCCCCAAGGCGGAACTTGCCACCCCAGATGGGCTATCACTGCCACACCGGATCACCGGGGCGTAGCTGGCAGCACTAGCCGGGTCAGCAGTACCACCCCGCGCCACCGAGGCATGACGAGCCACCCCGGATGGGCCAGCAGTGCATTCCTGGGCCACAACGCTAGAACTTCTAGCCGCGCCCCCCGCGAATATGACACTCCGTACGGAGATGTCCAAACTCAACACACGCATGACACCGTGCCTTTCCCTAACTCCAACGCACGGTTCTAGGGAGACCCTTACACTCCACCTCGAAGCTCCCCTCAGTGCCTTCCCCCTCACCCACCTTCATGCACACCCTCCTCTTGAAACTGAAGATCCCATTTTCCTCCGGATCACCCCCGGGGTGCATCAGCCTAAAGCACTTAGACCGCACCTCCCCAAACTTAGACAGGTGTGGAAGAAGTGTTGCATCTGGAATACATGTGGGGCAACTCCGCAGGAGAACCGGTCTCACCCTGGACACCCACGGATCCACCTGTATGTGGGCCCCCCCCCCCACGGAGATACCCCTCTCCAACGCTTGGGCCACATCCTCTCCCGGGTCTTTAGTATCATCTCAACCTTTCCTCGTTCGAGCTCGGAAGAGACAATAGCCCCCCCCCCCCTCTCAAGAAGGTCATTCATGGCCTTCGTAATTGCTCCCCTGGACCACAGGGGCCCAGTTTGGACCGAGATACCGAATCCTTCCCAATACAAGTCAACATGAGGCTCATGCTCAAATGGCCTCATACCCGCCGCTAATACCACCGCTGCGTAACTCAGGTCCTTTGGCCTCGCCCCAGCCATCGCCATCCTGACAGTGGCACAAACCAGCTCCAGGCACCCCAGCAGCTCAGATCCACGTGAAGTCCCAGAGACAGTCACAGTCAAAGACAAGCAGCAGAAAGCAGAAACCTCCAGCTGAAGCGGGAAAGCCCCAAGTTCGTCCACAACTGAGAGCAGCTTTTGGAAGCTCTTTTACAGTCTTGCCGGAAGCAAAAGTACTTTCTTCACATTAAGCCAGGCAGCTGCACTGTGCAAAATGACTTTAGGGCAGAGAATCGGTGCTAAAACGACAAAGACACCGAAATCTTTCCTACCCTCGATCTCCAGGCACTCTTGGCAGTCCGTCAACGACATCCACACCCTCGGCAATGTGGAGAAAACTCAGGAATTTCACACTGGGGAGGAATCCCAAAGCAAAGGAAAGTTTCAGCAGTCCAACGATAAGTCAAACTATGAAGCCCCTCTGCCTCCTTCTCCATCGACAAAATCCTTGAAAGGCTGCATCAAACCTCCTCAACTGCAGAGCTGAGAAAAAAGCAGCATCTCTCTCTCTCTCTCTCCCTTTTTTTTTTTTTTTTTTTCAAAATCTTTATTCGACACAATCATATGATACAACACATCAATACATAATCAAAAAATACACTATAACAAAAAAATCATTATAGTACAACAGTACATTCATTATTTACGATACTCTCAACCCCACATGGTGACCTGCGCCCACGGAAGGCCTCCAGAGTCCCCGTGGACACCGCCTGTTCCCTCTCCAGGGACTCTAGCCTCACCATCGACCGCCCGCTGCCTGGACCCGCGAATGGCCATCTTGGCCAGGCCCAGGAACAAACCGACAGGGAGGTCCCACCCCCCCACTTGGCTCTCCCCACACCCTGCCTTTTGTCCAAACACTAGAATCGTGGGACTAAAATGCAACCAGAACTTGAGAACAACCCCTTCAGATATTGGTAAAGGGGCAGTAGCTTCTCACACTCCATGTACACGTGGAACACGGTGTCTTCCTCGCCGCAGAAAATACATGCGGCGGACGATCCCGTGAACCTACTCAAAAGTCTATTACAAACCACCGCTCTGTGCAACACTCTCCACCCCAGGTCCCCAATGTAAAGGGGGACAACTCCCTTATAGAAGGACCCCCACTGGGGACCTCCCCCGCATTCAGGTGGTAACAGCGTCCGCCATGGTGTGTCAGACGGGAAACGAAGGCAAGGAGATGCAGAATGTGCAGGAACATTCTGTACGGTGTGCGTCTCTTCGCATCACGAAACGGCATGCTGGTCATCTCAGAAAGGCGGCTCAGGTTGTGTGGAGCCGGTGCCCGAGAAATATCCCGGAGCCTAGCCCCGATGAGCAGATCTGACGGAGCGGGTGAAAGCTCAGTCATAATCACTCTAGGCGTGCGCCTCTCCTCGACACCCGCCATGACTGGGCGAGGACCGGCCACTCCCGCAGCCACGACATCTCCCTCCCCTCGTGGAGCAACACGCTGGCTGAAAACAGCCAAATTCCTCACTCTTAGCACATCCCGGTAGAAAACAGGCAAACCCTTTAGGGCGGGTCGACTGATGCCCGCCACCGGGAGCCGCGAGACCCCCCCCCAGGCAACGACCCCGACGAAAAAAGTACGTGGCCAGAGCGTGCCATCTGGTGGGTTCTCTACATACATATACCTCCGCAGAGTCCTGAGACGGAGAGCCGCCACCTGGGTACACACGCATACCAAGGACTGACCGCCCTCCTCTAACGGAAGACTCAGGACCGCTGCAGAGACCCAGTGCTTCCTATTTCCCCAAAATAAATCTACCAGCTTCTCATGTAGAGCATTTACAAATATGGAAGGCGGGACAAGAGTAGCCAGCCGGTACCATAACATGGAAGCCACCAGCTGGTTTATGACCAGCACCCTCCCCTGGAAGGAAAGAACTCCAAGCAAGCCTGACCAGCGCCCCAGCCGGGCAACCACTTTCATCTCCAACTCCTGCCAGATCGCCGGCCAAGCATCCTCAGTGGGACAGGTAAACCCCCAGATAGAGGAGATGTGTGGTGCTCCACACATACCTTGCCATCTCCTCTGGCAGGGAGTCCACCTGCCACTGACCCACTAAAAGACCAGAGCACTTACTCCAGTTAATCCTGGCAGAAGAAGCAGCCGAGAAAATCTCCTGGCAGTCACGCATCCTCCGCAGGTCACCAGGCAGTCACGCATCCTCCGCAGGTCACCAGGATCAATAAGGAGTACATCATCTGCATACGCCGAAAGAACCACCTCCACCCCCGGGCCAGGTAGGGCCAGGCCTGACAACCTCCTCCGAAGAAGACACAGGAACGGCTCCACACAGACCGAGTACAACTGACCCGCAATGGGGCACCCCTGACGGATCCCCCTCCCAAAATGAAAGGGAGCCAACAACGCACTATTAACCTTCACAAGACACTCCACTGCAGCATACAAAAGCCGGACCCGGGCCACAAAATGCGGTCCAAATCCAAACGCTTGCAACGTCCCGAATAGGTAATCATGCTCTACCCTATCAAAAGCCTTCTCCTGATCAAGAAACAGAAAAGCAGCTGACTGACCAGTACTCTGGGCTAGATGAATCAGGTCCCTAACCAGGTGGATGTAATCCTGAATGGACCGGCCAGGGACTGTATAGGACTGGTCAGGATGAATCATTTGAGACCGCACAGAGCCCAGGTGATTTGCCATCGCCCGTGCAAATACTTTATATTCTGTGCATAGGAGAGAGACGGCCGCCAGTTCTTCAACAAACGGAGTTCACCCTTTTTGGGCAGCAAGACAACAACTGCCCTGTGCGTTGAGAGGGGCATCTCCCCGGTCGCCAGGCTCTCCCCCGGAACCAACATGTAGTCACCCCCCAGGATATCACAGAAAGCTCTAACAAACTCTACCGTCAACCCATTCAGCCCGGGGGACTTACCCTTCCTGAGCTGATGCAGGCACAAGTCAACTCCTCCAAAGATAAGGGGCCATCAAGAAGATCGGCCACCTCCCTATCAACAGTCGGTAGACCGTCCCACAAGTCCTGCTGAGCCTCCCCGCTGAATCCACCTGCGGAGAACAGGGACCCATAAAAGATCCTGACCACAGCACTAATCCTCTCCGGATCAGTGACAGAGGAACCATCGTCTGCGAGCAGCTCTACAAGCTGCTTGCGGGTTCCCCGCCCTTTCTCCAGAGAGAAAAAGTAAGGCGAAGCTCGGTCCAGATCTTGCATCATCTGGACCCGCGACCTCACGAAAGCGCCTCGGGACCGCTGAAGCAGCAGGTTCCTCAAGGCTTCCTTCTTCTCCTGAAACTCTCCCCATTCACCAACCCGACCCAGGCGAGACTCTGCGTCCAGTAGCTCCCTCTCAAGCCTCTCGACCGCTGAGTCCCGCCGTCCGGTCGACCCCCACGTATATTCCTTACAAAA